>JARKHS020012053.1:0-183241 GCA_030143305.2 Amblyomma americanum
CAGATTTGTGCTGCTCTGCTCTGCACACAGATGCAGTTTCTCTGAACCCCTGCAGTCATCAAAGGGCTGTGGCTTAATCTACAAGATGATCATCTCGGGAACAATAGGCGCAAAACCAGCTGTGTCTGAAGTCGAGAAATGAAACTTTTTCGATAGAAATGGCTCTAAGCGGTTCTCATACAGACTTCCATGATCCGATGCTGATGGTAATGTCATGCATCAGCTTGCCACCAAGGACTGCAGATGGCAAACAAATAGCAAGCAGGAAAGCTACGCCCTGCAATCATGAGTGACCGTGTGACTGCATTGTTTGCCTCGTGCTCTAATTGGCCCTTTGGCACGCATGCCACATTATTAGCTGTGCGCTTTGCCCTGTGGCAGAACAAAGAGTATCAGGTTACCGCAGAGATCATCACGGAGTGAGTGATGTCACTTACATGGTGGCCACAGGCACTCTAAGCAGTCTCAGCAGCAATCCCAACATACATATGACGCTCACTTCACGGTCAATTCTACGACAATTACGAGCTTACCGACCAAAATGCATTACAGCAGCATGACCAGTAAGGGATATCTTAGATGGACTGCAATGACATTCTCAACAGCAAAACACTGCTCATTACCCAACCATTCCTGCAATGATTGCACAGTGATGGCTGTGCCGTTACTATCACCCAAGTTACATGGCAGAATACCGTATTCACACGATTGTAAGTCGACCTACTTTTCAAAATTTGAAAATCCGAAGTGTGGGGGGAGGGGGTCGACTTAAGATCGAAACCAAGGCATCGCACCATAAATAAAGGTCAGACAAATGAGATATCAGGCATGCTACAGCGTGGTTGCATTTTTGCTGCAAGGCTCCGTCACATCACTCTTGGCGCTGGCCTTGAGCAGCTGCTACGTCAACACGCAGAACCAGCATCCCCACCCCACGTGCTACGGCCGATGGTGGCTGTCGATAAGCAGCAAACCAGCACCGCCCACTTCCCACAGGTGGCTGCAGATTGCGGCTGCAGATTGCGGCAGCTGATAAGCGGCATCGGCCAGACAACGCATTCGCGTTCTACTCTTAATAGGTGTCGTCCAAGTTTTTTTTGTTTACTTTCAACCGCGCACTCAGCGCTCAAGAGAGCGTCGAAGGTTGATGGAAGGGCCGCTGTTCCAATCGCGGTGACACCGCCACTTGGAAACGCAGCGGCGCCGAGGAGTGTCGGTAGCAGACGGAGGAGCCGACGCCACTCAGGCGTAGTTTCTCTTTGGCTCTGACGCATTTGACTACTGCCGGCCGCATTTCACAAGTTTTGTAGCCAGAGCTACACTTGGCTACCAGTCAAGCATTTCGGCGTGGTCCGGAGAGGCCAGTTGTGCACATGTGCGGCGCCGGAGAGGAGCAGCAGATGCACCGCGCGTGACGTCAGAGCTTCGGCACCGCCGGGGCCGCGCGTGACGCCACGTGGAAGAGCGGTTGTGTTCATGCGCGGCAACCAGAGAGGAGCAGCTGGCCGGCCTTTGCCGCTGGGGCGGCGCATGACACACGTGGATGCCACGTGCTAGCTATCCGCATAACTGCGCATGCACAGCTGCATGTATAAAATGCGGAGGTGACACGACGGCCGTATCAGTGTCGTTTCACATGGGTGACGAGGAGAGTCCGGCCGCTGTACAGCGGCGGTATCGACAGGAGAGGATAAATTTCTCGTTATGTATAACCTAGCATAGAAGACCTAAGCCACTGCCAATTTTAATGTAGTACTTCGTCATTTGTCATTTGTGCTCCGGGTCCAGTAAGCGACCGGCACCTGTTCACGGCTACATTCAAGATGGCTGTCATTCTTTGCGCCGAAGAAACGAACTGCGCACCGGGCTGCAATTAGTTCAACTTCACAATGGGTGATACAGGTGCGGCAGCTGCAGTGAGGCAAAATTTTCAGCTGTTCCACGTGATGTCGTGATGTGGCTGTTTGCAAGTGGGATTTCGCTGCACGACGATGTTAGAACGATGAGCTGTGGGACCGCAGCAGCGATCACGACGGCAGCGCTAGTGAGGACGATGGTGCAAGTGTGGACGAGTAGTCCAGTGACTAATACATTTTCGTTTTGAAATGTGCCCACGGGCGCGCCCATGCGCGGCAGCCGATAGCGGCTGGCGATAAGCGGAGGCCGCAGGATAGTGCTATCGCATTCAATTATTAAAGACGAAGCCTAAACGACCTCTCAAGTTTGTTTTTTTTTTTCAGAAATGTGATGCGGGGGGGGGGGGTCGACTTACATTCGAGTTGACATATAATCGTGTAAATATGGTAAGTGCCTCATTTAGGGCCCACCTGATAAACAGAAATGTTTTAATGCATTACTTACAAGTGGAAGCAGAACTGCACAAGCTCATGCGGCATACAAGGCTCATCTAATGACGCATACAAATGCTACTGTATTTAAGAAAGCTAGCTGTACAGCAAAGCATTTTTTTACCTTCTGTACCAGAGATACTGCCCCCACTACAGAAACACTTATATTAACTGTTCGAATTAAGCAAAGTGAGCAAGGCAGAAGTATCAGGGTCACTTGAGACTGTAGGAAATTTCCTTAAGCAGGTTTGGCCACCATTGGTACCAGCACTTTATATTGCGAAGTAAAACTACCGTAGACCCATTGCAGGACACAAAGCGCAGTGAGAAACTGAGTGCGCTGGCACTGTAGGACGGAGCAATGATTTCCTTATCAAGGGCTGTAGCAAGATTGTGATGATTTCTATGTCATGAAGGCATCATCTTTATAAGTATCAAGTGAGCAATGCTGCCTGTACACTCTGAGCGCCCAGTTTCGAAACTGGAAGAGAGAGGCAAGAAACAGTTGACAAACTGACTCGAGAACAGCTGGCCTCTTTTAACGTAGTGCAAGTTGTACTTGCCTGGTGCTATGAACCCCTTAAATGCTACTGTTGCAACACTGGCTATAAGACCAGTACTTAAAAGTTAATTACCAGTAATTAAAAGTTAACTAGCTTATGAACTGACAGACTACAATAGTTTGTACCTCCAATGTCTCCTGAGCCTAACAGACACATAGCAAACCTGGAAGCCTCATATCATTTGAACCCTTATTTCGGACAAATATGTTTTCATTAGAAAAAGACTACATGGTATCACACAATGTTTTCTGAGACATGCTTTATGGAATCTCTCTGTGTTTACTTTTTCTACGCCTCTACATTCACGAGCTTTTTCTGCTTTATGCTCTTGTACGTTCTAAATGTGCTCCGACAAACTGCATGAGCATGGGCGTCACACAATATAAAATTGAGTGCATTCAATAACAAGCAACATACAAACTGTCATTGTCTTCCATTTTTCCCGGCTAAGGGATCACCTTATGCATAAGTATTTATCCATGCTAATGAATTCACAAACTTTTTTTCTTTCTGCCGTTCTGGCTTCTAAGGAACTGAATGCTTTACACCACTTAATTATTTAGTTTTCAAACCAGTGCCTCACCTCTGGCAGTAATCAATGGTCATCTTGGAACCAAAATTCTTCATTTCCTGAGGTGTCGTTTGCCGGCTCAAGATCTTGTAGAAATACAGTGTAAACTGTGAAAAGAAAATTTGTCAAGCAGTTTAACAGCTATAACAGCAAAACCAAACGGTTAAGAGCAAAAGTTATCTGGGATACAGAACACCTGGGCCCACTTGCACGAAGTAAATAAATAAGTCTATAGTTGGATACAACATAAATCTGCAGTGAAGCTCTGCCTACGTTCATGACCACTGCGCAGATTTCCTCCATGAGAAAAAAAGTAGTCTGTTGTTAAAGTTTTCCTTTTCTCATGACCTGAACAAGAAGTATATCACAAGAAGAAATTATAAACTCGAGAATTTTTAGGCCTCTGGCTTGTTTGATGCAGACATACTAAAAAGCTGATGAGGAACATATGGACTGGTGTGCCAGAAGTACACCTGTTAAGCTGTTGAGAGGAGTACGAATCTGCATGGATTCTGCCAGCCTAAATTGACCACTTCTGCGACAAAGATTTCCTCTCCAGTCAGTAAAACAGGCACTTGCATTTTTAGGCAATGCTGCGGTCTTTTCTAAATGCAAAGTTAACAAGGGCTTCACATTTAGCTTCACATTTAGCAAATAAACCCCTCTTTCTTCGGCACAACAAGAGCTGCCATTTTTCTTTTTATTCATCAATGAGTTCTGGAGTACGTCTGTCTCATGAATGAGATTCTTGTTTTCAGTTGTGATGAACCGGAACATGATCAAAAACTTAATGCAGCTCTGAAATGATTTTTTTCTTCAGTATTGAAAAGAACAGACTTTCCTTGGATGTGCCATTAGCTGTTAGGGAAACTGTCTTGACTCTAAGAAGGTTGAGTCAGTGAAGACTGTTCGGTCCAAGACCCTTCCACTGAGCATATCACCCCAGAGAAAGCTGAGCCCCAAGCCGGGAAAAGCTTGGGGTCAAATCCATGAAGCAGATTCGTTTTGGAGCCGGCTCGCTTTGCTACATCATTTTGACTTGGCATGGGCGCAGCGAACATTGTGGGAGGTCAAGGGGGCAGACGGCAGCCAATTGGAAATGGCGCGAGCTGACAGAAGTTTGCATCATGTTTACAGGGACCATATACTAACTTTAAAATGTTTTGAAGTGCTAAGGAAATGCAGTTTTGCTACAGTAAAGTAACTTACTGTAGCAGCAGCACTTGTAAAATAAATATGACTTTCGGTAAGAAACGTTAAAAAATTTTCTTGCCTCGTTATATTCTCTTCTGTGTTCGCAAGACAGCATCACATATTTTGAACTTGTGCGAGAAGCCTATGGCAAGACAGAACTTTCATCGCTTTAGTTTTCACATGATTCAGTGGCGATGCTGGCACACAAAGGCTTCCGTCTGGGTCTCCACACCTCGCCAGCGTGAGCATGGAGCAGTAGAGTTGCAAGCTGGGCTAGTTGGTGACCATGCAGTGCATATGAAACGGTGCTTGCTATCAGACGCGGGACAAACAGACAGAAGTAGATACATACAAACTAAATATTATGATGAATATCACAGAATATATGCAGGCAACCTAATCAGAAAAATAATAAAAGACGAGCAGAAGAAAACACTCAAAGTGACGCCGCGATAACAGTTGGCATAGCATCCATGAATCGCACCTCGCAGTCCATTATGGTTGGCCGCCTGCCCCATACACTGCATTTTTTTCTGATGATATATGCCTCCATCTATACCTTGGTGAAAATGTCTTTATGGCAATAAAAAATGCTAGTTTTAGCGAATAGCATGCAGTACCCCTTCATTTCACACCTTGCAATGCACAGCCACCTGCGAGTATGCACTGGAAGAAAGAGTCAAAGAGCATTACAATGCTCCTCGAAATAAATGTTAACACAATGCCTTGTCTGATCTAGCTAAAGTTTATTGCAAAAGAAATGGGGGCTCATTTACAACCATGCAAATGCAGTGTATGTACCATGTCTTTTGGTTAATTTGCCAAAGAAAGGCACTATGGCTCAGTGAAAAGCACCGTCATTACTTGGTGAAGACCTCATCTGGACTCAATCAGTTGATCAAGAAGGCACAGGTCTGGGAAGAGACCACCGAGAAGTGGAACACCGTGGGCCCTGCCATTAACACCACAGAGCAACAGCAGAAGTTCTTGAAGAATGAAACCTATAATGCATGTCACGAGCGTTTGTGATGCTAGAGAGCTCAATGACAGCGCTTTTTTATCCGTTGTTCCCTCAACAAGCACGTGTCGAGACACTTGGAGGGGCACAGGCTCAACGGCACCTGCTTCATCCTTTTCTGCATGTTTCACAAGCAGAAGCCAGTCGGCAGAATGCTGACACCGAGCAGTGCTCGTGGTTTCGCCAATGCCGACACAAAAACCTTCGGTTGCAAAAAACGAAAAACTGCAGAATTTATATCTTGCGAATACAGACCGGGCTTCTCTTTAGTTTGGCAGACAGCTGGCGTACTAATCTTTCGGCAGCCTAAAATGCCGCCTCAAAGCATCATCAGGCATGTCGAAGGAATCCCTACCTAGAGTCAGCCGCCAATAACGATCACTAAATAGCATGAGCAACAAAAAGACAAATGAAGGAACCACCATGTTGCTCCGCGGACAGCTGGCTCACTAGTTTGCTTTTACTTGATTCACAGCTCTGGTGATGCGCACAAACACTGCAATCCCGCCTCCGCAATGTGTCGTCATGCCGGCAGTAATAACACAAAGCCAACTGTGCGCGGCAGCATGCGGTGGCCCGTGGGGAAGCGAGCCGGTTACATAGCGAACCGTCTCGTGAATCCCGCCCATTGTACCCAATGGAAAACTGATCGGTACCTGGTGGCACTGATATCGAGCCCAGGTCCACACGCATGCGAGGTGCATACTCAAACCACCAGGCTACTTCTGCTTGCAGAAAGACATCAACAGCATTAGGTCAAATTTTGGAAATTGAGACCCACCTAGCAGGATTCATGCCACATTAGACAGAAAAGAAAGGAACACCTCTTCAGAACGTTTAAAAGAAGACACTGGAGTGGACCTGGGGACTGCTCAAGTACTAGTAACCTTCATGAGTGTTAAGGACCTCCTCTGCTCAAGTAACTGCTTAGCCACCTGCCACAAAAACTATATTACAGTGTTATCAGCGGATATATCACGCACACAGCCCTGCTACATGCACAGCCAAAAAGAACAAGCCATTGCATTTATTTCAAGATTTCTAATACCAGCATAAATGCACTATGCACAGGCGTAAAAAGGAACATTGATGCTTACGTGGGTTGCTATATACTGTAAAGGCTTTGTGTGAATGTCCATGCTTCCCTAGCATCTGATCCACTCATCATGCGTCTGACACAAGCTTGTAAACTCATGCTTTTACATAATGCTCTTGCCTTTGTGGGTTTTTAGCAACAAAAATATTACATGATAAGAACTGCATGCGTTACACAATGCTCTCGTTTTTGTGGGTGCTCAGCAACACAAATATTCCATGATAAGAATTGTAGGCTCTTCAATGCTTGGGAAAGATACATTTTTGTGGGTGGTCTGTGCAGTCAAACACCACTCCAGTGCAAGCAGTTAGCATACACGCTTCAATGGTGCACATGGCAATCACAAGCACATCATTACAGCCTATGACCACGATAAACATGACCGATACATAGGACATGGTGTATATAATGCTTAACGTCCCAATACGGCACATGAGCTATGACAAACACTGCAGTAGAGGACTCCAGATATTAATTTTGACCACTTACGGTTCTTAAGTATGCATTGACTGAACAGCTTGCAAGCGTCTTTTGCATTCTGCCTCCATCACAATGTCGATCAAGGGCCAGAATTTGATCCTGCGACCTTGGCCATAATAGTCGAATGTCAAAGCCACTAAGCTGCCGCCACATGTCAACTGATAACATATAAATGCACTGAATCCCACAGTATATGTGAGCAGAAATAACACCAACTAAAGGTGAAGATGCAGAAACTGTAAATCAGGAGTGGTTCAGGCATAGAGTTCAGACATGAATCCCTCAGACATGTAGTTCAGACATGAGGCCCTTAGGTTCGTTCCTCCAGCATCCTAAATTTCTGCAGCTTGAATGCTCCTTTTCCTTTTCTCCTAAAACTGAAGGCTATGTTGGCACTGACCTTTCCAACCATGAAGGAATTCAGCTTATTGATCCAAGTGACCAGGTGCGGAAGTCTGTCTGCCCGCAACAAGGATGAAGCAGTTCGACGATTCTGCAAAGTGTGTCCAAGAAAAAAAAAGGACACAAGCACCTTGGAACCACACTCTTAGTAATTTTATAACAGTTCACAAGCAACTAAAGAATGCATAAGCCACAAGGGCACCATGCATTCTTTATCCCAGAATTACAAAGATGAACTCATATGGAACGGAACAACAAACACAGCCTTGTGCACAACTGTTTCAGGTACAGTTACTGAATTTACACACTTGTAAGTCAACCTATTTTTTTTTTATTTGAAAATCCGAAGTGGGGCGGTCGACTTACAGTCAAAACCAAAGCATAGCACCATAAATAAAAGTGAGACAAAAGAGATATCGGGGATGCAACAGCGTGGTGGGAATTGTGTTTGCTCTATGGCTCTGCCCCGTAGCATTCAATCTAATCTATGCACTTTTTCAGAAATTTTTCTTTTTTAGTTGCAACTGCGCACTCGGCGCTCAAGGAGTGTCGGTAGTTGATGGAGGGGCCGCTGTTCCAATCACGGCTGCACCACCACTCGGGACAGCAGAAACTACTGGTGCTGATTGCTAATGCTAGAACATCTGCTTGGCTTAGGGATATATTTCTGCACCTCAACCTATATTTCTTATATATTTCTGTATGCCTTTATTTCTGCACCGCAAACACTATGGAAGTAAATAAGCCGAAATGCTGATGCGTGTGCACATATGAAAATTATTACATGACATATTCTGTGGCAGTGCTCAGTGCCTTGAGGCTGTTGAAGTACAACACAATCACTTTTCCTGATGCAATGACACAACACTGACATCTCTCTGCCACTTTTTGTGTGCACGATTAACATCGTTTGGAAATGTTTCTTTCAGGATAGTCCTCCAGCAAAAAATTATGAATGGAGGGAGCTTGTGGCCACCGGCCAGACATGGCAGCATAACTGTGTTTGATTTTTTTTGTTTCCAGTGCTTCTAATGAGAACTTCGTGTTCACCTGACATGTGAAGTGCCCTAACCATCAGCATGTCAAGGTATAGTACAGGGGTTTGGCCAGCATTACCGATGTGTCCAAGTGGCAGGTTGGTAGAGCAGCAGAGATCAATAACATACCGCTGAAACTCACAAAGTTTCGACTCGAAGTCCTTGGGTAGCTTCTGACAAATCAATGTATTGCATCAAAGAGAAAAACCAGCCCTTCGCATGAACTTCTGTATCCAACCGCGAGATGCCTTGAATTGGTTTGGTGCGAAACCCATGTCTCATGCAAGTTCACACGCTTTACACTGAAGCATTTCAATGCTCACACCAAGAAATCGGAAACATTGTTCACTGATGAAATCCACAAGATGACACTCCAACTCTGAGAAACGGCCTTTCTTGGGCCCCCGAAAACCTTTTCTCAGACTGTTGCAATTGAACAACTCCTGGCGATGCTTCCTCCATTCCCTTATCACCAATTTGTTGATGTCCAGGATTCCTGTGGCCGCTGAGTTACCTACTTTTTCAGCGAGTAGAATAGCATTGCATTTGAAGCCAGCAGCATACCAAACGTGAGAGCATGCCATTTTGAGTGTAGGCAGATTAAGCAGACAGGTATAGACCGGTGTGTCGAGGCACTGAAGAGAATGCACTGCCTGAAACATCGGTCACATGGGATGTCCGCTTGCCGTTCGCTCCTCTGGCAGCTATCATTCGAAACTCAGGCGCACACTCCATACCTCCAAGGTGACTTGCAGTAATCTGCGGTTACAGAGGCCATGCAACCTTACTTTAGCTTGCAAGTATTTGGCAAGAGATGGTGCTCTCTCACTGCTGGGGCACTCTCATCGAAGGCGTTTGCTCTTCCTTTTTGTGCTTGCAACCAGGTTCACGCCTCACCCTGGCCGTGGTCCGCGTATTGGTTCGCCGCCCCATGATTTTGAAAGAGCGCGCCAATTAACACACAAGTAAATGCGACAAATAAGAGAGTTTAATAATGAGTGTTTGGTGCCCTTCTTAGCAACTTTATGCCTAGTATTCAAATAGGGCGTGGGAGGTGACTTTCCACTTCTATTTCTGATAAAAAACACTCGCGTTACATTCAAGTAAATACGGTAAATAGGGCCCGAAGTATCACCGCAATAGTTTCTCAGAAAGTTCACAGCGGCAGATGAGTGTCCAAACTCACACTTTGTCCCCGGGTTCATGCAAAACACGTTGATGCCGAAGACTGTAACACCTCGCATCACAGTCCTGTTGATGTGCAATCTGCATACAGGCTAGTTGTCATGCTTCCTCAGTGCATTGTACAAATTCTGCGCCGTTTGTATCTTCGTCATCTTGTTCGGAAGCAACACCACATCGAGCAGTAAGGTGACCTCTTGTCAGTGAAGGAGGCGGTAAAAAAAAAAAAAACCTACAATACGGCACAAGACACCACGCGAGTGGTGTTTTGTGCCGCATTGTAGGAAAATGTCGCGTAGGGTAGAATTCTTCCCCAGTTCTTGCGCTCTATGTCGACATACATGCTAAGCTTATGTGCAAAGGTCTTACTAAGGCGTTCTGTCAAGCTGTTTGTTTGGGGATGATAGGCGGCCATTTTACAACGACTGGTGCCGCTGAGTCTCAGAATGGACTCCAAAAGTTCAGCCATGAGCGCTGTCCCTTGGTCAGTTATGATGGGATCCGGAGGAGCGACATGCCTGAGGACAATGTTTTAAAAGAACTGGGCTGCTTCAGCGGTGGTGCCCCTAGGTAAATAGTTTAGTTCATGGGGAGTTTAATGCCCCAAAGCGACTCAGGCTATGAGGGACGCCGTAGTGAAGGACTCCGGATATTTCGCCCACCTGGGGTTCTTTAACGTGCACTGACATCACACAGTACACGGGCCCCTTCGAGCGCAGCGGCCGGGATTGAATCTGTGTCTTTCGGGTCAGCAGCCGAGCACCATAATACTGAGCCACCGTGGCGGCTCCCTAGCTTTTGTTGCCGCATAGCGGGTGGGGTAACCGTAGGCGACAACTATCCATTTGTTTCCAGCTGTAGATGTGGGAAAGGGACCCAGAAGGTCCACTCCAATTTGCTGAAATGGCAGTTCTGGGACTTGGAGAGGGTGGAGTAGCCTAGCTGGATTTACAGGCAGCAATTTAGGGCACTGACAGTCTATACAGGACCGCACATAGTGTTTAACTGCCGTCATCAGTTTCGGCAAGTAGTACCTGCGTACCTGCGGCAAGTACCTGCGGCGTACCTGCGGCAAGTAGTACCTGCGTTTGATCCTAGCCAAGGAGTAGGTGTAGCCTAGGTGGCCAGTGGTTGCTTCATCATGGCATGCTTGCAAGACTTTTTTTCTGAACATAATTGTAACGATAAGCAGGTGGCTGTTTCCAATGGAATTGAAGCTTTTCTTGTAAAGGACGTCATTGCAAAGACGGAATGATGACAGTCCTTGTGCAAAGAGATCTTAGGCAGAAACGATGTTCGGTTTTCTAAAAAATCAATAAGAGGGAGCAACTCCTTGCCCTCTCCGAAGTAGTTGTTGCATCTGCAACTCCCAAAAATGTTGTGTCTTCATTTTCTATGGTGGCAGGTTCGACCAGAGCTCGTGAAAGGCAGTTGGCATTCCTAGGCTTAGACATGAATGCGGATGAATTTTTGACGTGAGCTGGCTAGGAGGCTAAGTATTACATACCGTATAAACGCGTGTAAGGGCCGCACCCGTGTAAGGGCCGCACCCCGTATTCCCAAAGGAAATATTTGAAAAAAAAAAAAAAAAAAATCTGTGTAAGGGCCGCACCCAAACTTTCCAGGAAACATGCAAGAAAAGCCTTCGAAATACATGCGCACAGGAGCTTCGAGGTGCCGCCCATGGATGGCGCCCGAGGCCGCGGGTCATCATCATCATCTTTTCTTCTGCCGCGAGCTTCTGTTACTGTACTTCCGCTATCCGTATCGGCATCGGTATCGCCAGGTCTAACTTTGTTCTGTTCTGGCTGTCAAAGCATGCGTTTTTTGGTAGTTGTTTTAGCGTGGTCGCTCGGCATAGTTGTTGCTCTCGTGCGCTGTCGTTCTTCACTTTTTCATGAACTGCCTCCGAGCATTGTCACTGTTGCACGATGGGCAAGCACCTCAACAGCTACACGGCGGGCTTTAAACTGAAAGTAGTGGAGTTCGCTCTCGAACACGGCAAGCGTGCCGCGGGCAGAAAATTTGACGTGGACGAGAAGTGTGTCCGACGGTGGTGCGGACAAAGGGATGCGTTGAAGAATACCAGCTCCAAAAAGCGCGCTTTCCGAGGCAAGCCATGCAAATTTCCTGAGCTAGAAGAAGAGCTGCTATGTTATTCAATGGAAGTGCGGAACAACGGCTACGCGTTGACAACGGACATGCTGCGCGTGAGGGCACAAGCCTTGGCGCGTGCTAAAAGCATACCGCACGAGGACTTCAAGGCTAGTGCCGGCTGGGTACGAAGATTTCTGAAGAGGAAGGGCCTATCATTTCGGCGAAGGACCACGCTGTGCCAGCGGCTGCCCCCCGACTACACCGACAAGGTGCTCAGCTTTCAGAAGTATGTCATCGGTCTGTGTCGTGAGCACAACTATATATTTTCGCAGATAGCAAACGCCGACCAGACCCCCGTGTGGTTCGACTGTCCCGAGAGCTGCACAGTTGAACTGAAAGGAAAGAAGAGTGTTTTCGTGCGGACAACCGGCGCGGAGCGCCAACGGTGTACCGTTATGCTGTGCGTCACCGCGGACGGGCGGAAGCTGCCCCCCTAAGTCATCCTGAAAAGAAAAACGATTCCTAAAGGCGTTTTCCCCAAGGAAATTGTAGTTCGCGCCCAAGAAAAGGGCTGCATGGACGATGAGCTTGTGCTCGACTGGGTAAAAAGTGTTTGGGAGAAGCGCCCAGGCGCCATGCTGGCCCGACGATCGCTCCTCGTCTTGGACAGCTTCCGCGGTCACTTGACGGGTAGGGTTAAGGAACGCCTGTGCGGTATCCACACAGACATGGCCGTGATACCGGGCGGCCTCACCGGCATGCTGCAACCCCTGGATGTAAGCGTCAATCGGCCTTTTAAGGTTGAATTTCGAAGGCAGTATTTGGAATGGATGGCCAATGGCAATCACGACGAGACGCCGACAGGGCGGCTTAAGAGGGCACCGCTCGCGACTGTGCTTGGATGGATTTTGTCCGCGTGGAATTCTGTGTCGACCGACATTGTAACCCGGAGCTTCAAAGTGACCGGAATTTCAAACAGTTTAGACGGGACCGAAGACTACTTTCTGTGGGTTGAACATTTACCTGAACACAGCACCAGCTCGGAGTCTGAAGACTCCGTGAGTGATGCCTGAACGGTAAATAAATGCCGCGCATTCCAGATTGGATTGCTTTCACTTGAAAAAAAATTTTTTTGCGAAAATCGCGTGTATGGGCCGCACCCCGAAATTTGCCCCCCGAATCTGGGAAAAAAAGTGCGGCCCTTACACGCGTTTATACGGTACTTATAATGCAGTTCCTTCTTCAGAGTCATTATAAATAATCAATTATAAGCTGTACAAAAACCCCACAAATCTTCCTCAGAAATGGCTAGGAACACAGCCATAACTCTTTGCTACTTGGGTTGCTGAACTGCCAAATCAATATCCAGTCAAAGAATCAGTCTTCTTTGGACATGCCCTATAAGTAAATAGACTACCTTTTCAATAGATGTCTATGCGGGCTGGGCCGCACAACCAGCCTTGGCCTTAAAAGTCATACCTCTGGCAACAGGAGGCTTGCATTCCATTCTCCCAGCCTGGCGTGGGCCTCTTTGAGGTGCAGCAGTGCCTGCAGGAACTGCCACTGAGACAGCATGACCTGGGCTTCAAGCAGCTGATGCAGTGTTTCCAGCTCCGTACTGCACATCACACATTTCAGGCCCATGAAATCACACGCACTGATGAAAATAGACGCTGCACATATAAGAAAGTACCAAGAACCAGCCCCATGCCACGCTAAGTTTATGCTCAATACCACGCCAGCCCAATGCCAAGTGGGGCTGGTGCTGTAATCAGCATAAACTTAGGATTAGTGTTGTAGACAGCATAAGCTACCAATTGAAATAAAAAGTTAAAGCATACCAAGAAGATCATTACACTTGTGATAATGCATCGACAGTTATTTCCCCAATTTCCAAATAAACAAAACCTGCAGAAGGGCCTTTTACCATACACACTTGACTAAGAGCTTCACTTTTTAATGCAATAGTGTGAAGGGTCCTGTTCAGCGGAAGAAGCGGCGTCATCCTGTTGGCATTGTGCAGTGAAACTTACGTCCCACGTGGAGCCGTGGATTGAAAGTGGTTAAAAAAAATATGACATGCAGTGCAAATTAAAATTTGTCTCTCATGTTTCAAATGATGTATATAAAGGAAAGAAAAATTTCTAGAATTTTAGTCAGCATTCAAAACTGTGACCCTTCGATTGAGAGTCACATAATACATGCTACCCCTAGGCCACACAGGCATGTGATCTTTCAAGTAAAGTGCCATCTTATGACAGTATGCTAATAAGCATGTGTGTAATTAGAGAGGTTCTAATTAAAGTAGTCATTAGGTGAATGGCAAAATGCATATTGGCATTTCATATTCTCTTTGCTTGATGTGGCATAGCAGTGCTGGCGTACGGTGGCTACCAGAAAACCCCTGCGATCTGATGTTTGGTTTACGGTTTGGTTTAATGGGGTTTAACATCCCAAGGCGACTCAGGCTATGAGAGAGGCCGTAGTGGAGTGCTCTGGATAATTTTGACCACCCGAGGGTCTTTAACATGCACTGACATCGCATGGCACATGAGCCTCTAGCATTCTGCCTCCATCGAAATGCGACCCCTGTGGCCGGGATCAAACTCGCACCTTTCGGATCAGCAGCTTAGGGTCATAACTACTGAGCCACAGTGGTGGCTCTGCAATCTGATGTATGCCACTGCCCCAGCAGATGGCGCGCGAGCAGTATGAAGCATACGTCTTCCTCGTTTGATTTCTCAGTGTTTGTGTCTGTGTCTTGTGTGTGAAGAGTCTGCTGAAGGAATCCATTAATGCTTTTGCATCACATCCTTAAGGCAGAGCTTAAGTGTCCACCTAATTATTTTGATGGGGTGCGATTCTTACACGAAAGCAGCAATTTTCAGTTTACCCCTCCAGCTATAGTCCATAAAACTACTTTATTGTACCGTACAGTCTGATGCTATATTTGGGTCCTAAGTTCAAGTAGCTTTAAGGTTTTTCATAGCTATCGCTGTCGCTGCTGCTTGGGCCCAGCTCCTCACCACCCTTGAAAATGAAGTCCTCTTAGGTCCCATCCGTTGCATTCTAAATTCCTACAACTAGATAAATTTTAACAACAATGTTCGGGGACACCACACAAAATGAATTCAAAATCCAAGAGCAGACGAGCTTTAGTGATGACCTCTTTAGCCGTATAGTCAACGTCCCTTCGTGGTTGGCCTTTGCCATCCACTTCGAGTAAAGACGTCGTGAATTCTGCTTTATATGACACTTGGCTGCACAGCAATGCATGCTGGAATATGAAAATAATGATTTCCGCAGGCAGCTGCCGTCACTTGAAAGCTACCCAGGTAGCATGTCGTGCTAAAGGATTTACACACACATGAAACACAGTTCTTCTTTGCAGATTTTTTTTTTTTCAGTTATTGGCTCCAAAGCTGGTGAAAGCGGCCCACACATGAATGCGGCCTTTATTAAAGTGTATAAATTATGTTACCAACACTAAAGAAGCTCGTATACCCTGTCCTATGAGTAAGTGATTATGTAAAATTCTCCTTGCCGTTAGTGAAATTCCATCAGACACTAGTAAGCAAAGAATACTAGCAACACTATACCTGGTATCCCTGCTGCGTATCTTATCAGATCCCACGCATCCGCACTACTCTGTAGTTCAAATGCTTTATGCACTAAATTTCTGCACAACTCCACATAAAACCCTATTTGAACTGTGGCAGAAAGACTTTTGGATTCTACTGAGAAGGTTGTTGCAGCTTTATAAATTTATTCCTCAAACACTGTATACGGTAATTCCCAAAAATTTCATTCTGACCAGGAATATATGACCCATTACACAAAACAGTAGCAAGGCTTCCTCATCCATAGAAAAAGAGTCTGTTGATTGGTAGTGAACAATATTCACCTGTACTAAGCGAGACCACATTGCATTTTGTTTTAACACTGCATTATATGCTGGCTAAGCATCCTCCTCCGCAGCCCTAAAACTGCGTTTCATTTTTACTTTTCTATTTTTCTTCTGGCAGCTACGCCAGAGCAGATGGTTGAGTAGATGTGCATTAAGTAACAATGATTCGCAGCCCTATGCTCCATTACTAGAGCCCACTCAAAGAAGCCTGGATTTCCCTTCTGACAAACACCATTTTTTGAGAATTTGATGGAAGGGAGCTAAAGACCGACTGCAGTCTTGTACTGTCCCCAGTAAGAGTTTGTGGGATGTTGAATCTACAAAAAGAGCAAGCTGCAGCACATTCTGGGCAAGCACCTTGGTGGCAAATACATGTGCAGACTGGACAATTCAATTCCCAACTGCTTCCTCAGGATGAATGACAATTCAGATTTTTTGTCAATACTGCATGCTGCAAGCTTTTGACGCTGACAGCAAAGCGTGTTATACAGCGGCACACCTTAAATTGAAAACAGCACATGCACGGTACACAGTGAATTGAATATTTTTACGGATGGGATCAATAGCTAGCTTGTGCTTTTGTGCACTAACCATATTTTTCAAATAAATTGCAAGATATACATGCACCGCACACTGGAGCCTGGGTTCGTTTCCACCCACCTGCACACTTTTACAAGTATATGACAAAATGAAGTTAGGCCTACACCCTAATCTTGTGTACAAAAGAGTGATACCACTCAAGTAAACTGCTAGATGAACATGCATTGTAATACCACAAAGATTCCCAACTATATTTCCTGACTACGGGTACTACTACTGCCATACTACGGGTACAGCCAAAGGAAGCTGCTCTTCTTCCAAAAAAAGTTCAAACGTTCATTCCAACAGTTTTCAAGTTTTGTGGTCATCTATTACTCAACAATAGATTATGAGAAGCAAGAAAATTCAGGACATATATCTTAATTGTTGAAATCATAAAGTTTTAATAGATACGTAATAAACAAGTGATAAGACTCCAGGTGGGCACAGACAAAAGAAAGAGCTGGCCGAGACAAAGCAGTGACTAAAAGCAAAAGTTCCTATTGGAACATCACAAGCTCTTATGCAGCAACTTTTTCAAATACAAGGAAAAGAACATGCAACAGACATTAGATGTCAAATCAACTATAACCACATCCCTCAAAATACTATAATTTCTCTTTATTCTCTTGTTGCTATAGACCTCTACTAATGATACAAAACATAACATGTGCAATAGTGAATAAGAAAAGAAAAGACACCGAAATTGGAGGGATGCAGAAAGAGTCGGACTAATGTGCAAAGTCTGCTGCAAGCTTTTTTCCCTTTTTCTTTGCAGTGTCAAGGGTAGCTGCTGCATTAGAGCATCTGACTTTTCAATAAGTAGCCTGGTTTGTTAACCTGTGTGGTCTCTTATCCGTTTCTTATTCTCCTCTGCGTCCTTATTCACTGTTACTACTTGTCAAGCACTTACTAACTAGCCTTTCAAAATTCCGCCATGAAACATAAGCTCTCAATGCTGTAGACGGGCGCATCTTCCCCCTCAATCCCTTCTTATGCCATAATGCTGGGTACAGTAAAGCAATTACAGTTGCATATCACTACCTATGCATTTTACTGTACATGCAGTTACGACTGAGAGTCATGCATTCATTGATTTGTAGATAGAAGATTCACCTGAATGATGACTTCAGTGCAGTCAAGACAGGATGATGAAAAAGGTTTTCATTCTGCGATATGATGTCATTTAGTGCTGCGGACAATTCCTTGAACTTCATCATCTTCCCAGAGCTAAGAGAGTAGAGCTTGTCATAGCTGCATTCATAGTTAAGGCGATAAGTTAGCAACATAGCTTAATGGAAATACTATTTAAAACAATTACCCAAATAGTAGGCTGCAAAGGAGATTGAAAATTGGTATCCCAATCCTAGCAATCACCAAGAAAAACCACACGTAAATGTGTCTTGACTTAAAAACATTACCATTGAGTAAACAACACTCATTTTATATGACAGACAGATTGGTTATCAGGTAGTGCCTGCACAACAACAGACAGAAAAACACAAGCCGCCCAAGGAAGGATACAAGTCCACTGATTTGACGCGTGCCACAACAAATGAATGTAGCTGTCCACACAGGTGGCTTAGAAAGGCATCCAGAACAGGAGCTGGAGGTGACTGAGACATGTAAGACGAGCTGCTCTGGTAGGAGCCTATGACTGCACCTGGACTCATTGAGCTCAGAGATGTGGCTGACGGCGAAGGTGACATAGGTGAGCAACTTGAAGGAGACGGGCTGCAAGAGATTGGCGTCGAACAAGACGCTTGGTCCTTCAGGCGTAGAAATTCCAGCCGCAGTGCCTCATAGAGTGACTTCAGAGAGGTCTAAAGGGGTTCCAAAAGCATTGTAAAAACTGTAAGTGTCCAAAGTGTAACAGTTTTTATACTAAACATTAGAAGACGCTCCCGTTCACAATGAGAGAGAAATAAATGAACAAGAAAAACAGGAGCAAAAACTGAACATATCAACACCGCAACACACATGCCTGATATAATGGCTGCGAACAAAAAAAAGTGATTTTCGATTTACATAGCTAGGCCAAATGCGAATTAGGTGTGTTAGCACTCCAGCTTTCTGTTCGGTTCAAGTTCACATCCAGTGTTCACGGATGGCAGTTGTTCAGATAGCGATAATAGGTTAATGCCCTTAATGCGGAATTTGTCATTCTCTCCTTTACATTCATAGATCTCTGGGAGTCCTCATACCACTCCTGGCGCAGTGATGCAGCGGTTAAGTGATGCACCACTGCCCTTCTATGGCAGATGCTGCCATCGGTGGGACTTGGTTGCTTGGGTTGGGTTGAGACCCAGGTTGCAGCAACCTCTCGCGATTAATTGAACTGCCACCCGCCACGGCCGTCAGGTTGCTAGGCATATATACACACACACGCCTGGGCAGGCTGCTCACCAGCCTGCCACAAGCAGGCTTCAACAACAAACAAACAAACAAACAAACAAACAACTGCTAAATGCGGGGAATGCCCACTATAAGTGCTAACACACTAAAGGAAGAATACTTTACACTACACGAGAAATTAAGTAATCAGTTACGACATTACACCCATATTGTCCGCAGAACTTCTTGCCCATAGCGCAACGCTGCTTGAAGCACTTATACTGTCGCTTAGCAACACTTATCGAAAGAACAACGAGTATAAGTTAGGCATTATGAAAACTGCAACGCTGGAGAACAAGAACAACACGAAGGCGACACCACATGCGCTGTGGTGTCTCCTTCGTGTTGTCCTTGTTCTCCGGCGCAGCAGTCTTCATAATGAACAACCAACTTGCCCAATAAGCTACCGTCATAAGTTAGGCGATTGATGCCCGCCCGAAATTATGTTGCAGATATGACGATGATCGAGACACTTACGTCTTTCCTCAGAAAGCTTTTGGGAGCCAGATACTGCAGCGACATGTACAGCTTTTCCGCGACGGCCATCTGTGACAATGCTGTGAGGACGCTGCTGAACAAATAGTTGGCTCCTGTTTTAAACAAGGCATCGCGCTCCTTCTCCTGCAAATAACAGCGTTCGCGAGATTACACCGGTGACAAACTCCGAACGCAACAAATTTCGTACTCACGACAATCTCTTTCGCCTTGTCATAATTGAAATGACCGAGGCTAGAAAAATAGAGCTCCAAAACTTTTTGCTCTTTAGCGAGAAAGTCGTCACAGTCCATGTCTCTGAAAGCAGAACACTGCCATTAAAAAGTGCTGCTGATATGCAGATACAACGGCGAGAGAGCCGTGCACAACACGCTCCTACCGCGCCAACTAAAGGCAAAACCCACAAAATCCAACTACCGTCGGATTGGATCGACTTAGTTTGGACGTTTGGATTTTTAAGAAATAAGTGGCTACCACAAAAGCTTCGGTTAGTTTCGGTTTCAACAATTCAGCACATTGATGACAGAAGAACTGATATTTAAATACAAATAAATCCTTCAAAGGCACACAACGCGAGACGGTGCTGTGATTAAAGAATACGATTAGGTTGTGTGCAAACTACGGGGATCATTTCGTCCCAGCGAAGCTCTCCCATGTGAATTTGAACGTTTGAACTTCTGGGTCGTTCCTGTGGTTTTGTTCGTGTAGGAGCAGTAGGAATTCGACCTTTCTTTCCTCAATGCCAGCGCTCACAGCGGTGGGAAAAGAATGTTGTGCGCTGTCTCAAACTGCAGCAACTTCTCTGCAACGGGATGCAACGTGTTCCGAGTGCCGTCAATTAGTGAGCGGCGAAGGCATTACGCCATTGCGATCCGCTGGCAGACTGCCCGCGACGTGCTCCACAAACAACTCTAGGCTTCACTTCGAACATTTTTTAACGGTAAATGTTTGAGAGCGTTGTGTAAGTCAGGATATTTGGTAAAGCAGCTTGTTTTCTTTCAATGAGGAGCACCAAGTTCTCGCTCGGATAACCGATCGGGTATGTGCCTCAGCTGTTCTCGCATGACGACGGCAGTCGTAGGTTAGCAAATACAAGCTATTCGCTTCCCATCACTACACGTGTGACAAGGCGTTATAAGGACGAACTGATTTGTCCTTCAGGTATTTGTGCTGCATGCAAGTTGTTCGAATCCAGAGCCAGCACATAAGGCTTATGCGATCACTACTGTCAACAGCCGAACCGGCGTCTGCGCGTCCTCGTTGCTGAAATTCATGAAAAGGTGAAATAAACTGTGTACAGTAGCAGCGCTTTCGCAGTAAAACCACACACATACCGTAAAATACTGCGTAATCACCCCCTCCCATTTTTCCTGCGAATCTCGCACTTCTCGCAGTACATTGAACACGGGAAGGGCGAAATGTGTGCTGCGAGAACATACAAGAAAATTGCCTCAGCCAGCAATGAATGCGTCCAGTTTCGCCCACTCTTGCTCCACCTACGCTCGTCACGTGCGGCGCCTCCAAACGCTCCCCATTAGTTCATGCGGAAGCGATCCCACCCACTTCGCCGATCCACTGCAGACAACTTTGAACCTAGTCGCAGGGCGGCTGCGACAAGAGGGACGATCATGCCTGTCACAAGTGTGTCAGGAATCACAGTGTTTTACAGAGGGATCGGCTGTATGGAGTACTTCCGGAGCGGAGTTTCAACATGGGCCGACGACATGGGTGGCTACCATGTATGTTAGGATTGCCATCCGGGGGTAACCACCTGGAGGGCTAAAAACACAGAAAGCACCAACGTAACGAGACGTGAGCCAAGCGAGCGTGACGTCAGTTGTAGTTGATGTCAGGACGTCGCGAAAGGAACAAGGACAAGAGAGGAACAAGAACACTACAGGACAGGCGCCTCTCTTGTCCTTGTTCCTTTCGCGCCATCAACTACAGCTATGAAACAACTAGCCCAAACCAAAGTACTTCGTGACGTCAGAGCGGAGGAGCAGCAGGTGCGGTGCGTGCAGCGGCTGGAGTGACGTCAAAGCAAAGCGTGTCGTGACGTCAGAGCGTGCAGCAGCTGCATTGCTCTTTCCGATTCGCAGCAGGAAGAAGCTCTCGCACGCCCCGCGCTCAACAGCATGAAGACCATTGTCGCCAGAGACAGATCCTGCCACGCCCGCTGCCTATTGACGCCGGGTGCAGACCGAGCATCACGGGCAGATAAGGCTGCGTATGAACGCGAACCGAGTAAGTGACATCAAAAGGAGGCGGCCCTGGCCGTACCTGCAAGCTTTTGACGAGCCACGTGGTACACTTGGGCAGCACAGCGCGCAGTTTAACAGCTCTCGATGGATTTTATGCTAGGCAGCTAAGCATGGCCCAATCTTTACTGCGATAGCAGTAATAGGCTCATTTCGCCAAATCACGGCGTCGGAACCTGACAGAAAAAAGTGAAGCCGCCACCCTCCATCAGAGCAAAGGCTTCATTCAACCCTCCAGAACAGCACCTCCACCCATGAGAGGCTGATGTAAGGAAACCGCCAACCAACCGTGGCGGGTGGCAGTTCAATTAATGATTGGTCACGAGAGGTTCATCGGGAAGAGCAACCTGTGTCTCACAAGCCCCAACGGTGGCAGCACCTGTCACCGCAGGGCAGTGACACATCGCTTAACCATTGTACCACTGCGCCAGGAGTGGTATGAGGACATCCAGGGATCTATGAATTAAGAGAGCAACTAATTCCTCATATATAGGCACTAACCCATTTTCGCTACCTGAACACCTGAACCGAAGTGAAAACCGAAGTGCTAGCGCACCTAATTCGCATTTAACCTAAGTACGCAAATCGATCGTCACTTTATTTATTCCGTGAGCATCACTACTGCCTTCTTTGCAGAATCAGTCTGGTTGTCAGTCTGAGGCCTCAAAGCGGAATGTGGAGATAAGTGTGTGGGGGGAGGGGGGGGGGGGGGGGGGCAAGTGGTCAAACCAGAATCGGTGGGAGAAATCACGTGGAGAGGAGGTGTGACGGCCAATCAGAGATGGGCAGAGCAGGGGCCGATTTATGAGGAGGGTGGTGGGGTGGTCGTCCTACTGCAAGCAATAAATTTTACATAGTAAAACCATGCTGAACCCCATTTGTTAACGAAAAAAGACGAATATGGTTCAAATGGCACCGCCCTCTCCAAGGATGACCCATAAATCCGCCCCTGAGGGAGAGGGCGTGAGGACACGTACGCTTTATAATGCGTCAGTGGCGGCACCCTCTATTTCTGGCTGTGAAGTCTCCACCTTTCAGGCCCGGAAAGAGCTTCCTACTCACACCCAAGGAGGGTGTGCATCCGGGTACCCACCGGTAAAAATGCACCTCCAATCACCGAGCGTCCACCCACCTACCAACCTCCGCTCTCCAAAGGACTCCATCCACCTCCATCTAACCTCCAGACGGCTCCACTTACGTATACGCACACACCTCCAGAAGCCTCCCCATACCGTAAAGTCATGCTCAAAGCAAATTTAAAGACTCAAATGCGTCGTCTAGCAGCTGAAGCAGAGTACAGGCTACGCAAACGCTAACCGGGCTCTAATGCTAACGCATACACGGCGGAATGAATCGCGCTGATCTGTGATTTTTTCCCCCCGAAAATCGCACCATGTAAAACAGTCATAACCCGCTTATCGCCACATGCCGCGTCTAGGATCCTTGGGCATCACTTTTAATTGCGAGGCAACTGTGAAATACCGTAAAATACTGTTTGGAAATACTGAAGGTAGTAATCCAATGTTCCGGTGCGTAGCAAAAACTTTTTTTTTTAGTTTATCCTACGCTCGCATCGAGTAGTTAGGACTGTCATAAAAAACCAATGGGGAAAGTTTTTGTCGACAGCAAAAACGTCAATAGCGAAAAAAATCTACAGGCCTCCTGAGAGGAGATCTGCGGATATCTTGATTTTGGAATCTTACGATCTGTGAAAAAATTGCGTTCATAAACAACTTCCCTTTAAAAAATGCGCTTGTCCAGAATGGGAATGCTTACGCAAGAAGACATATGCGTGGTGCATCATCACGGCGCACTCGTCGCCACGGGTAAGACAATGTACACTAACAGAACGCGCAGTATAGCTCAACGAGTTTTCTTTGTTCTCACGGCAGCAAAGTCGGTGAATATTTGTCATGGTTGGGAAGCATACGTGGCAGAGCCATTCCTGTACCTGTGTTGCGCCACATGCAAGACAGCTATGGCGGCAGATTAGTGAGAATTCCCCCCTACCCGGCCCATCTAGACAACAATTTGGATAGAAGGAAAGTGAATGGGAGATTTTTCTGTGCCAATATTCTACGACACCGACATCGCTTACTAGCATCCAGTCGTCTGTGCATCTATCGCTCTAAAAACCTTTCTTCAAATGGACACACGATGTTTCCCATGCGGGAAACATTGTGGGAAACATACACGCACACCTGCATCGATATCAAACTCTGCAATATCTAACCTCCAAGTAACGCCATGGGGAAACTTCGCTATCTAAGGCTAAAAAAAAAATGAAAGGAGGGAAACAGCCGAGTATTTAAGATGCTGCTGCATACCAACAGCTTGTGGTATAGGCGCAGTGATCTGCTGAAGCGTGGCGCTCAGACATATTCTCTGCGAACTGGCTATAATACACAGGCGAGACTGCATGCAAGGGCATATTATTGCCTCAAGACGATGACGACAGCGGCATCGCACCTTCGGACAGCAAAGTAAGTCGCCGCGCTCACCGGAACTGCGGGCTGCCTCGGGCGCCTGGGGACGGCCTCGCACAGACGCGCACATAGAAGTATACCTACCGGTGTCTACGTATCGAGGGCACCGCTCTCATTCAACAGGACTTCGGGAACGGCTTAATCTTGATCTAACACCCCTGAAGTCGGCGACATATGTGCATATGTGTGTGCGTATGCAGTGGCGGTGGCAAAAGCGGCAGGCGGGACGCCCGCAGTGGGGAAGGTTATCTCCGCCATCTCCCAAAGCCAAAGATACCGAGACTCTCCTCTGCGCTCGGCAGCGGCGACGGACGGCGTGTGTAACGGGCGTAACAAGCCGCAACACTTGGTGGTACGTCTAGGCCACCGCTTCCGGAACGAAAGCAAAGCCCCGCAGCTGCAGCAGCAGCACCGCTGGAGGGCTTTTTTTTTTTCCCCCATGGCTTCGAGTCGTCTCGCGAGGGACTCGGTTACACGTCCGCCCTCGTTTTTGCTATTCCTTCTCTGGGGCAACTGTTTACCGCCTCTAGCTGAACGCCGGAGAGAAAAGAGAAGGTGAGGCAAAAAAGAAAGAAGAAAAAGACAGCAACGAAAACACACCGCAATCCTTGCCGCTGCTGCTTATCCCGCCACGGCCAGCTCCACTGAGGAACGACGTGAAAGCGACAGTGTGCTTGGCGGGGCGCTCGCGTCGTCGGGGGCGTCGATATATAATCAGATGACTGCGCCATGGTCGACACTCAGTCGGGGATTCCCTTCGTTAGGCTATGGTCGTCTCTTCCCGCTTAGAAGGTTGCTAGATCAGCGCACAAGGGTGATCAAGGAAGTCGCAAGGGTGCGATACCTGCTGGAAAATTTTTGCGCGTTCCTTAGGTGAACCAGTTCTTGACAAGGTAAGTGCAGTTTCGTTTTTGTGGCCATTTCTTCGCGCCGTGTGGTGGAACCAAGAAAAAAAAGTGGCGGAGGAGAGAGTGGGGCCATATTTAGCACCGGTTCTTTTCCCGTCCAATTCCTTTGCTCCTTGGCCATTGTTCAGACCCGCGCCTTTGTTATCACAGCCGGTAACTTACATTTTACTACTTCCTCGCTATCAGACTTGACGTCGCAGGCGGCGGCCACCTATGGTATGGTATATCGGGTGTGACGCCCCGAAGCTGCACGTGATAGAAGCCGTAATGGAGGGCTTTGGATCAATTTCGACCACCTGGGGTTCTCTAACTCAGGCTGACGCCGGGCAGAATACAGGCGTTATTGCATTCCGCATGCATCTAAATGCGGCATCCGTGGCCGGGATCGACCCCGCGACCTTGAGCTCAGCAGCCGAACTCCATAGCCACAAGCCACCGCGGCACCCGTAAAGGTGAAGATGAGGGCTCTTATCGCCTTGCAGAGATTTACAACTGCAGTGGTGATATAAGTGCTGTACTAAACGACTGAAAAGCAAGCCATATGCGACGTGAAGAATCTGAACAAGGTTCTAAAATGATCGCTTTAAAAGAAAATAAGAAAGACTAAAGAAAATTATATCTCACTGAGGGAGCCATTACGTCGTCTTAACGATGCAATGACTCAACCTTTCTTATCTAGCGTCTTGCAATAGAATGACGAAGGACTTACAAAAGCTATCTAAAGGGCCAGCTCTCAGTCCATACATATAAGTGGCACTCAGTGCAAACTTTAGCCTTGCCTGTCGGTGCTAAAGGTGCGAAAAATTTCAGGGCCCTTCCATTTAAATAACATACGTCCAGATAGACAGAACGTCATGCAAAGAGTAACGCGCATCTGGAGGCGCGTATACGTCTAGGGCAAGCAAACATTGTTTTTCTGCTCTTTTAAAGTAACTCACGTCTTTGGCCAACTGTGTTCGGAAGGGACTCCTTAAACAATGCGCACGGCTTCTCAATGTGAACCTGGGCGTATCAGCGATACACGGCTGAACGGACATATCGCGTAGCGAATCTGCATATTCGTGTTCAGCATGTGCACCCCGCCGCCATTTCAGCGGCCACATCCGCGTCCGATTACGGCAGGGGTCAAGCGCGCAAATCGCAGTGCAGTAATCCGAGCCCCAATATAGAAGGCGCCAATGCTGGTTGCATCACTCGTCGGCCGAGCTGCAATTAATGAAAAACCACTCGCACCGGTGAAGCGGGGCGCGATACGGCCAGCTGGCGCCATTGAGGGAGCCCCAAAGTGACCGCGTGAGCGTGGTTGGCCAAGGCTTTCCGCTTCCCCGCGCAAGGCAATCAAGCAAGGCAAGAAAGTAACGTATTGCGCTATGCGCGCAAGAAGACGCGAGGGTTGGTTGCATAGCCGGCAGAGACTGTTTTGCTTTTCTTGTCTTCTTGTTCTGTTGCTTCTTAACTTGAATCCTCACCGACGCTGACATAGCTGTATGAGAGTTGATAATACCTACATGTCTTGACGTGTGGGATATAGCGGGCAGCACCGACGAATTGTGCGGTTTAATGAGAGGTTGGAAGTTATCGCAATTAAGCTTGATACGAGGTACGATTTGAAGGTTGTGCAGGCCTATGTATACATCCAGTCATGGTGACGAGATGGTTGAAAGATTCTGCTTGGTTAGATTCTGCTGAGGTTGGAAGTTATCGCAATTAAGCTTGATACGAGGTACAATTTGAAGGTTGTGCAGGCCTATGTATACATCCAGTCATGGTGACGAGATGGTCGAAAGATTCTGCTTGGTTAGATTCTGCTGAGGTTGGAAGTTATCGCAATTAAGCTTGATACGAGGTACGATTTGAAGGTTGTGCAGGCCTATGTATACATCCAGTCATGGTGACGAGATGGTTGAAAGATTCTGCTTGGTTAGATTCTGCTGAGGTTGGAAGTTATCGCAATTAAGCTTGATACGAGGTACGATTTGAAGGTTGTGCAGGCCTATGTATACATCCAGTCATGGTGACGAGATGGTTGAAAGATTCTGCGAACACGTGAAACCGGCGTTGGGTGAAGTAAAAACGCTGTGCGCTGTGCTGATGGGCGACTTCAGCGCGAACGTAGGCGAAAGGCACGAAGGCGACCTGGCTGTGGGGACTATGGCATAGGTTCTAGGACTAGCAGAGGGGAGCTCTTAGTGGAAATCGCAAAGCGAAATATCTTACGAATTACGATTATCGTCTTCCGAAAACGGGAGAACTGGAAGTGGACTTGGAAGAGCCCAAACAGAGAGACTAGAAATGAAATAAACAGGCCTCATATTGTGCGCCCATCCCGGCGTCATGCATGACGTGGAAGTGCTAGGCAAGGTGAGGTGTAACCACCTACAGTATGGCGAGGTCTCGAATAAGGCTAGATTTGAACAGGGAGCAGAGCAAGCAAGCGAGGAAGCATATAAACGAGTTAGCTGTTAGAGAGCAAGTAGACGAGTAAAGGATCTCGGTAGATTTTACTTTTTTATTTATATTTAGATACTGTTCTTTATCTGAGGACGACGGCCTCTGTGCACAAACGATGAATGATAATCTCAGAAATATAATTACAGAGTGTGCAACAGAAGTAGGCGGTAGGAGAGTTAGACAGGATACCAGAAAGCTCTCCAAGGAGACGAAAGACCTGGTTAAGAAACACCAAATCATGAAAGCCTCTAAGCCTACTTATAAAATAGTACTGGCAGAACTTTCAAAGCTAATCAATAAGCGTATAGAAACCGACTAAGGAAGTATAATATGGAGATGATCTAGCATGCTCTAAAAATAGCCTAAGAACGGTAAAGAGGAAACTGGGCGTATACGCAAAAATCAGATGTATGTACAAAGCGACAAGGAAGGTAATGGCATTACCAGTATGGATAAGTAAGTTAAAGTAGCTGAAGAATTATACAGATATCCGTACAGTAGCCGAACTAATCGGAACGCTAATGACGCATTTGATACATGCAGGATGAATTTCGACGAGCAACATGCATATTTGTTTGTAGTGTCGGAGTTGGTACGATTTTATTGCGTTCGCTGTAGTTATCATAGCACAGAGCTAGGCAGAGTTGATAGACTAGTTCCATTTTGGACATACGTTCAGAACTAGAAGACAACAGACGGATCAAGTGGGCAAGACACAGGAATCACTCGCATGGTTAAAGTCAGATATGCTATGTGACCCCCTCCCCCACCAAAAAAAACACAACAAAAACAAGCTGCAGAAAAAAAGCGGAACCAAATGAAACTGAAAATCCACCTACCGCGCGAGAAAGAGCAGTTCTTTTTTCCGTCAGATGGATAGAGGCGCCTGAATGCGACTCCTTTTTCTTTTTTTTTTGTCGACGCGTGCGTGGCTGGGCATTGAAAAATGAGTGCAAGGTGTGCGCCATATGAAATTAAATAAACTGCAAGAAATTGTCGTCCACTTCGTACGTCTGCTGTTCTCCAGGTCTTCGCCCGTGTCTCTGGTTATGTGGGCCACTCAGAGGGTCATTGCATTGGCTGCTGGAAAGCTTGAGAAGGCACTCGCGTGTTGTGTAATGCTTCAGACTCGTAAAGACAGCGCACATGTAGCTGCAAGTGCACTTGCTTTAACTCTCACGGGCTTTGTTAGCTCATTGTGCCTTGAAGAATCTTTCCAGATTACGTGCACTTCAGACATAAAATTATTGCAAACAACAGCCACCTAAGCAGTGCAGTGCTCAAGCATGAGGGAACCTATAAGTACTCTCTTTCTCTGCACTCAAGTAAACGTAGACCACGGGATTTGAAACAGTACGTATCGCAAACTAAGGCAATCCATCTACATCAAGGCCAACCGGAAAGGCTAGCGTTGTGTACAATAGAGCGAGAGCTAATGGATCGACATATACGTGCAGGAACGTCTTTAAAGCAGATGCATTTATGGGCTGCTTTCAGTTGTTTATTATACAATGAACCACAGCGGTGGCTGAGTGGTTTGAGCATCCGCCTCTCATGCGGGAGGTGCGGGGTTCGATCCGCAGTGCCGCCGGGTATCCACCGGTGATACAATGGGTACGAGCTGGTGCACAGCTTGTCTAGGGTGAAATGCTTGGGAAATGGGTCTCTGAGCCGATCTTGGGTAAAGAAAATACCTTGTGACGTGGCGCTCTTCGGCTAAAGCTGCCCTTGCGCCACAAGAATTCAACATCATCAGTTCTTGCACAAAGGTTTCTGACGGAAATTTGGAATAGTGTCAGTACTTTTGAACCCTCATAATATCATAATAAATAGTAGAAATGTACCTAAGAGGTCGTAATTAATATTTACACATTACTGTTTAAATAGGCAATCTTTGCATTCTGCAATCCTGTGTTCTCTTTGAGTGTACAATAATGCCCCCCCCCCCCCCCCCCCTTAGGTATTACCCCTAGTGGGTCTTCAAGGTTATTGTAAATGAATAAATTTGTAAGCCGCGCCCATTATATTCGGGTAGTTTTGAGTTGGCTAATGAAGACCAGATGGGAACAGTAGACGCAGAAAGTCGCAGAAAGTGTCCGCATTTTGAGGCGTCTAATAAATGCTTCTATAGGGGCCGCAATCACAGCTATCTCCGCAAATTTTAATTTTATCACTATATACATATGGAGAAATTCTGGACGAGCGTATTTCTTTAATATAAAGTTTTTGCATTTTTTCTCATATTGTGGCCATAACAGTCAATATATCTGCAGATCCCTCCTCGGTACCTTGCAGCCTTTTGCTGTTTGTTGCAGCGCATTGGTTTTCCATGGAAGCCTTAAGTGCTCGGTGCGAACGCAGGACAAACTTTAAGAGCACGATTTTTCGACGCATCGGAAGATTAGACCATTCACATTAAATAAGTATCTTACAATATTCCACACTTGTCTCACAATTAAAAGTGATGTCACAGAAAGCTGGACTTGACAGACTTGAAAGTCGCTTATCGCACCTAAATTACTTCTACGAGCTGGTTAAGACAATCTGGTAATACGCACCATCGTCACCAGCAGCGTACGAGCCACAATCATTATCATCGCTGGTGGCTTGCGAATGACAATGCTCCGGGCAGCACATAATTAACATGACCCATAGGCACTTCGCCGCGGTGGGCGTGCTTTCTTTACCTTCTTTCTTGTCCTCCTCTCTGCGTCATCTCGCTCAGTTGTTCGCGGAGCGACCGCTTGAGGACAAAATTGAAAATATCGATTGATAACCGCGTTCGAATGACAAAGAGGCTATACTTTCATTGAAAACGGAGCTTTTGGTAAATAATCTAGAAAATAAAAAAACAATGAAAGACAGGCATCACCGCCGCATGCAAATCCCACGAACTGTGCTGACGTCAGATATATCTTTGTGCGACAGCGTAAGGATCGCGTACTGCAGAGAATCCGGTGGCGGAGTTGGGGTAGTTGTTGAGAGCGAAAAATCCGGATTGGTCGATCGAGAAGACGGCTAGGTCACACGTGGAGCAGAATTGAAAAGTGATTAAAACATTAGGAAACTGGGGATTAGAAGGTATTAGAACTAGGATTAGAAGGAGTAGAAGGTGGTGATTAGAAGAGGACATTCCTCAAGCGTCGTTAGGACATGCAAGTATATTATGTAAATTAACTGCGGTGAGAGAAAAGTCACCTCCCCTTTTTCTTCCCCCCTTCCTGTTCTTACCCTGCCGCTTGCCCCAGATCAGGCGCTTCTAGTGACGATGGCAGATGCCGCGGCGAGGAAAAAATCTTTTCAGTCCTTTTTCTATTTTATTTTGAAACAAACCGCAAATAATAATTAGTCTCGAATCGAACCCCTGACCATTTGGCTGCGAGCCAGACACGCTACCGTTAAGCCACGCAATCACGTCCGCACAGCTTGCTTAAAGCGGGCTTTGGTGTTTGTCGTGTCGTCCTTCACAAACATTATGATTGTGATTATAGAAGAAGAAACAGCGTCCTTGTCGGCGTGAGCAAGAGCAACCGCTATCCACAAAGACTGACCTTGAGTGCCCCCCAATTTTTTCGTGGATCTCTGAGTCTATAGACCACACCGCGCCAGCTACTTCAAGTCGGCGGCCCCGCAGTCCCTCATGCCATCAACGTCAGTGTTTGTATCAACTTACAAGGAAAAAAATATTCCCATTTGACTGCAAATTTCTTGGCAATAAACGATCTTTTATACCTCAAAATATTCCTAAAACTAAACGACTAAATAGTTATAGCTGAATCTCGCGTTCCATCGTCGTAACCGTCCTGTGAGGTTTTTTTTTTCTATTTACCATCAAACTCTTTAGAAAATCACTTCACTGCGCATCACGTAATAGGGAAGAAAATGTCTACTGGCATAAATGGATTCGTGCGCACTCAATCCCTCATGGCGTAGCTTGCGTCTCTTGTTGGCCTCAGAAGAGCTATAAGTCTACCGGTTATTGTTTAAAGTCCCTGTATAAATACTGCATCAGTCATCATCTTCTCCCTTTACACTGGCGATTAACATACAGCGCTTACACGAGACAGCAAGGCCAACAGTTGTGCGTCAGGGAATAAATGTTGCGGCATTCGTCACCGTTCAGTGTGAAAACGTACACCGCAATTACGCCCCTTTGAGCGAACGGTACAGCGCTGGGTGCGCTGCCAACGCTGTTCAGTGCGTTTCCATAGCTTTGCGGGTGGGATCAGCCTAACTAAAGAAAGAATGCGTCCCTACAACGGCGTACGTTGCTATGAGACGGAGAAAAAAATCCATAATATACATACATACAAACGTTTTATTATCAGTAAGGTGAGGTACCTAATACTCCAAACAAGCCAGAGAACGTGACCTTGATCTCTTCAACTTTTGTTTTCTCTTTCTCTCCTTTATTTTTTTTTATTTGAAACCTGTTTTGACCGGTGTGTTTTGCATCGGTGCGGAAGGAGTAATTTGCTTGATAGCTTCGGCGCTTGACCCCGAATTTCGCGCCAGCTCTCTTTATTTTTGTTTATTTATGATTTCCTTGTGTATCTTGACAATGTGGTTTCACGGATGCGCCACTCTTCCTTACTTCACCGCTTCTTTTACTTCTCTGGTGTCTGCTGCCATTGATTACTTCATAGAAGGAGTGGTACCACCACATCTTCAATCCGTCCAAACAAAACGATGCAGCGCTGCAGAAGGCTGCGCCTGTTTGGCTGGGTAGCACCGAACAAGCTTAGGAGAGGCAAAGCTATTAATGGTGTCATGTTGGCTCGCGATTGGCCACTGTTCCAGTGCACTAGCTGATCACAGTATTCAGTGACATGATAGCCAAGGTGCCGCTCAATCATGGATTGTTCTCACTAGTGAACAGCTTTGATGACTTGGCGTCAGATTGGCAGCTGCAACGCTGCACAGATTTTGCGAGATTAAGTACAGCTATGGCCAGCGAACCGCAGCAACAACTGACTCGGTCGCCGCCGTGGTTGTAGTATGATAAGCGTGCAGAAAGCGCCTGTACAGAGCTATGTGGTTGAAGAGACCATTGATAACGAAACCATTGCGTTTGACTTACAGTGCAGATTTATGATAGGGGAGAGATGAATAGATGATGTGGTACTCTTGAGAGAAAACAGCGGGTTAAATTATGTCGTTTCCGAGTAAAATAAAGTGCACTCTCGTGAGGACGTTGGTTCTTATAGTAATATAATGTAGTAACAATAATTTAACTTTTACCGCGAAAGCAGTGCTAGCTTGCTTGTGGCTGTCAAGGGCATCTCCGCATGCGCAAGGGCGGTTGGCAGTGGCAGGAAGCGGTATACGCTAATCTAAAGCTTTGTAACATCTCGTTAGTCCTAGGCTCGCTTTTTACTGGAAGTTTCACGGCAGGTTCTCTGAAGTTTTCTGATCTCTGATAGCAAATTTCTCAGCCGTGCGCCGTTTTGTTTTAGCACAAATTAATTTTAAATTCTTGTCTTTCGTGGCCGAAATCGAGACGATTTCTACGGACAGCTTCGCTTGCGTGACGTCACGAGCTGCAAGCCCTTCGATATTCGCTCTGCCTCTGCTGAAGGAAATATTTTCAGGTAGTTTTTAGTGTTTTCAGACTATGATCGAAGCTGTCATTTACAGACACCAGTTTATCTCTTCAACGCGCACATGAGAGATTTTATGACAGTATTCGTGACGTATTATTTTTCTGTGCCGGGAGTCATACTTTTGTCGAAACCCAATGTTAGTTTCGGTTTCCAGGTTTTTGCTCTTTTAAAGTTAGTTTCTCATTATTTCGAAAACTATTCGCCGTAACTAAGACAGAGGGGTCTAAGAAATATGATGCGGTAGTCAACTGAAAATGTTGGAGAATCCTCTGGACTTGTTCTTTAACACTTTCATTTCCACTTTTAACCTCCACATTTTCTTTTTCTATAATTAGGTTTATCGACTCGTGAAGTGCCGTATGCAGGCTATCGCCTGAAAAATATAAGAACATCACTCTTATATAACAAGTGATGCGCCATGCATGGCTGAAGCCATGGCACTATGCTGATAAGCTTCCCTACCGTTGTCATGGTAACGGTCGGACTGATTGGCTCTTGAAGCGGCATATTCAGGCTATCGCCTGCAAATGTAACCGCAGCACGTCACTCTGGTATGACAGTGATGCGGTGCATAAATCGTGTGTGTTGATATTAGGCGAAACGTGCCGATGCGTGACAGCACTGCTTACAGTACGCTCACGCGTAAGCACAACAAACGTCATTAATTTCGTCTAAGGCTTCTTGGCAGTGTTTTGTTTAATTTTGCTTTAGTTCTGCTTGTAACTTCATGCCTTTTGATTATGGTACTCTAAGCTGCAACCACCAAAGCGGGTAGATAAATTTGACAAGTATAAAATACCAGAAATCGGGCACGTCATCAGCTAGGGAAAGAGCGACCTACGCAAAGTGGGGGAAAAAAAATCAGCTGTGGTTTAAACTTTGACTAACCCTAGTGAGAAGCAACAGCTTGCTTTGCATGGCACACTGCCGATGGGGCAGTCCGATGCAGCAGCTGCCACCTGCCACGGTGGGCAGATTGTGATGACGTCAGCAGGTCACATGTCCTGCCACGTGACACCACGGGACATCTGTCACGTGACTGCACTGACGGTGCCCTCTTGAAAACCTAGCGTAGTGAAGAAAAGCACCATAGAGTAGAATCGTTAGTGCCGCTGCGGTGAATGATGTGAAGAAAATTACATGTCAATAGTTTGACAGAAGAATAAAGGGCAGTGAAAAAGAGTTGCTGCCACATTACTAGAAGCATCATGAGGGCATGTGTTCACTGTAATGCAATGAACGAATTTTTTTTCGCAGACAACAACAAGCCGATGACGGGGAAAACGCAGCTAATCTGGGCCTACGTGGCTCTCACGGTTGTCCACCTGGTGGTGGCACGAATAAGCACACGCCTTCCTGCGGCCACAATGATTTGCATCGAGTGAGTGTGACACTTGCGCGAATGTTAAACTGAAAATGTTTGTGTAATTTTTAGCACTAGTTATCGTTCTCTTTTGTTGCCATACGTTGCGCTGCAACCATGCGAAAAAGGGCAGTGCTGCTCAGTATAACGAAGTTTAAAGTCCACAAAACAGCTTCTGCCCGCTTTCAAATTACTCGGACGGTTTTAAAGTGATAAATCTACTATCGTGAGTGAACGTTACCGAAGCGTGGCCTTGTGGTAGAGCGTCCGCCTCGCATTCGGGAGATGCTGGATTCGATCCCCAGTGCCGCCTGGTACCGACCGGTTTTCTAATGGATACAAGATGTCCCCGGCCTTGTGCTCGGCTCTTCTGGGGTGAGATGCTTGGGAAAAGGGTCTTCGACCAAACCATTGCGTTGACGTGCCAGTGATTCGTTCCACCATCAAGCAACCTCAAAATCCACCTTATTCAGTAAAAACCCACTGTGCCCGTGTCGTGTCTGCCCGCTCGCTTTGTCCTTTTTCGTGCAGCTTAAGTATGGATCCCCCCTATGGGGATCCATGTATGGGGGCGCCATCCGACGAAGCACTCTTGCAGTCGAGACCGGCATGGTTCGGAACACGAGAGGTGGGGTCCCTCACTTTCGCTAACGACTGTAGTCTTCGACAAAAGTTTGGAGCCACGGCGAACATGGCCGGCGCTCGCCGGCACCGATGCCGCGCCGGGTGAGAAGTCATGTCTCTGTCCCATTTGGCGCACGCGGGCTTTGCTAGGCACTCTGAATGGAGGAGGGGGCGTATGGGAGTAAGGGAGGTAAGTTGCAGCTGCGGCTGTAACTTCCCTCTAAGTTACAGTTACTGCAACTTACCATCAAGTTACGGCGGTAGATGCAACTTCTTTAACGTGGAGGAGAGGTGAAGGCCGCGGAAATTTGCATACGTGCACCAACGGTGAAACGAAAGCCGATACATAAGTCTCAGTGCTGGTTTCTAGACATACAGCTTTGCGCATATGTCCGGGGCGTTCGATGCGGTTTAGTCAGCCACGTTTTGGATTTTCATTTACATATCCTAAAGGCCCTTTTCAGTCATTATACAGGGATGAGGGGGCTGCACGGTAACACTGCAAGTAAATATTACACCCTAAGCATACAAATGCAGTACAAATACAAAAGCAGAAATAAAATACATGCAGAAACAAATTATGGTTAATGGAAGCAACAAAACTGCAATATCGAGAGTACGTCCAAATGTAGCCTTTCTTCTAAGAATTTATGTTAAAAAAATAGTTCAGTTTTTTGAACAAAGGGCGCCATGGTGTCGTGTGCAGATAAAGAGTTCTGTTAGCATGTTACTATGACCGATATTGAGAAATAATGGTAAATGACTAAGGAGGTTCTTACGTGCAAGCATGGGTTCAGCTTTGAAGGGATGATCTAAACGGGGAAAGATACGAAGGGGTCTGGGCTGATATAACTTGTACCGAATGAAGAATGGCTGTGGTACAGTCTGTAAAAATGAGATAACAATGCTAGTAACCTTTACTTTTCAAGTGGGTGATAAATTCAGCGATGCTTTAATGGCAGTTTTCAGGAATGACGTGTTTATAGTTATAAATATTGATGCTTTATTCTGCAAAACCTCTAGCTTGTTAATTTGATGCAGATTCTAAATTGAAGATGCGTATAGTAGTATTCTATTTCTGAACGTACGATGGCAGAGTATGATAAAATTTAAAATGGCAGGGTTAGCTTAGTGCAAATGATGTTTGTTGCAGTCAAGTGCTTTTGATGATGTACTTATTGCATCGATATGGTCGTTTCGTGTTAAATCAGAAGATGAACCGCTAAGTATTTAAGTGTGGAAACATACTCAATAGGTATACTATTAATCGAATAACATTGATTTTGCGATTTCGAATTGGTGGTAAATGTTATACCATTTGTTTTAGAAACGGTAATTTGCATTTCCCATTGTTCGCGCCAAACGGCGAATCTGTCAAGGTCCGACTACAAGGAGTGAGCATCGTCACCTTGTGTAATCTGTTTATAAATAACTCAGTGATCAGGAGATAATCTGTAGATCTGCTGGAGATCAAGAACAGAATCGGTCCAAGCACCGAGCCTTGAGGCACGTCAGATTTTACCAGGGTTGGAGAAGAACAACACCAATTTACGTAAACATATTGATAGCAGTTGTCAAAAATTAATCCAGATAATTCTCTTGTTAATGATGAGGTTTCTTAGTTTTTTTACGCTTTCGTGAAATCAATAAATGCAGCATAAATTTTTAACTAAGCATAGACGCCGTAATGAAGGTTGGTTACTAATTCAAACACTGTCTCTAGCAGGAACCACCACATAGAAAGCGACGTTGACTGGGGTAAAAATTGTGCTCGATTAAGTACTTCATATGAAAGATGACACGACATGCTTTAGCAGTTTGCAAGGTTTTCTGGTTGAGGAGATGGGTCTGTAATTTTATAGTACAAATGCGTCCCCTGTTATAAAGCTAGCAGTAACACGGGCAAGTTTCCACGAGCCAGGTACACATCCAGTGTCAAGAGATCGCTGAAACAAGCGCAGCATAATTATTAGGTAAACCAGTTTTGTTAATTTGCGTAGTTTTGGACGCATACTGTTAGGACCAGGCGACGAGTTAATTTGTAGTCGGTCAATAGCTTTTCTTACCCGTTCATGAAGGAGATTATTCGTGGTGGCACTAAATAGAACTTACACTCAGGAGTGAATGACCCCTTCTGAGTGAATAAGGAACTAAATTGCGCCCAGATGCGGCCTTTTACATCCGAGCACCTGCTATTGCTGATATTTATGGTCGTTACGACTTTTTCCCTCTTGGAAGCTTGAAAAGTATTTTTTGTTACATGTGCAAATTGATTTTTTTTTGTTATTATTGCATATATTTCATTTTTTCTCAAGTTCCCTTTCTTCATTTACCTGGAATAAGTGTAACGCAAGGAAAACTACACGCTACTATTTTTGTACTTCACGCGATCTCATTAGGTTTACCTAGCCGCTTTAATAGTCACTCTCCTCTCGTCGAAACTCCATGTTTTCGCTCTCCTAGTTTCGTCTCTCGGTAACGAGAGTTCACACACATCTAACACTCTTCAAGTTTTTCCCGCGGAGCATGTGGGAAAATTTTGCTAACAGATTTCCGAGGCTGTATTGGGAAGATGATCCGAACATTTGTTTTCTTTCTCTAAACAATACTTTAGGAAACTTCTTTAGCAAACTATCGAAAAACTTGCGCTTACTTGTTTAATGGAGTCTCTGGTTAAATTTAACATCTTAACTGCACGCAAGTTTGGATTTCGTCCTAACTATTATGTAGAGCTTGCGCTAATAGAATTAATTGATGCTATCAAAAACTCTCTTGTTTGAGGACTCTGGACAGGCACTGTTTTTATAAGTTTTACAAAATATTTTGATACAGCTAACCAACTCATTCTTCTTTCTAAGCTGAAATCTATATGGGAATCCGCGGCCCTATACACAGTTATCTTAGTGGCCGAATTCAAATAGTCCAATTAGCCGACATTTCTCAGCCAGTGGTAATCAGCCAAGGCGTACCGCAGGTCTCTATCTTATGCCCACTATTTTTCTCAATATACATTACTGATTTGCCAACTTATTTTACGAAATCTAACTGCACTTTATACGTTGATACCGCATAACATAGTAGCGACAGAAACATAAATTACTTAATTACAAATTACAACCTTGAATGCTGAACTTCAAATTCTAGTTACTTGGCGTCAAAGTACCAGCTGGAAAACAGCACTGAAAAAACAACAACAACATTTATGGGTTTTCATTTCCATAATAGGCATCCTATTACGTTATAGCGCTTAGTTTGGATGATCACATCACCCCGTTTTCTAAATGTACTAGATTTCCTCGCATCATACAAGACGAAGGTGTGAAATTTAACATACGCACTAAATAATTATGCAAGTTGGTTTCGGTATCCGGGTGCTTCTCAGGATACGTCATTGCTTTCAGCAATATATTCTTCGGGCACTTCGATTTACATTTGTACAAAGTCGCCTGACGTCATGCATATCGTCCTGGGGAAATACGTATCTACTCATACTTCAAGCATCCGCCCTTTACAAAATTGTACAGTTCTAAAACTTACCTTTTCCCCATTCACTAATTAAGCTGCGCTCTTAAACTGAAATCTTAATATCCTTTCTTTATTGAGTCTACTTCAGTTAAAATTAGCTTCGCTCATATTTAGTGCTGATAACGGCGATATATTAATTACTGCACTTCCCTCTTCTTGCCTCAGCAGCACTAACCTCACTAGATTTTCGCAGAATGACAATTTTCTGCTGCAAAAGTTAACACTAATTACGGCAAGCAAGCCCTTTTATTCTCAGCAACAACATTTTAGAATTCACTACCTCCATGCATTTCAACAGGGCAGGACTTTTAATTAATAGGATCAAAACAATTTTTTTAACAAAGTTGTAACTACATTGTTGTCTGTTTGTTATTAATTTGAACGAGTTATTATTGCTGTCTAAAATAACTGTTGTTGTTCATGGATTGCAGCAAATTATAACAGTGCATTCATGCACTTTTTGTATTTGTGTTATGCATTTTGTAATAGGAGGCCCCCTTGACAGTTTCGCTTTAAGACTTCCATCTGTACCAGTTTCTGTAATGTATTTCTGTAAAAAAAAAAAAAAAAACCTGAAACCTCTATGCACCTGCAGGAATTGCGGCCAATGCAAGATCATGTACGGCGAGTACTTCGACGGCCGCAAGTGCGCTGAGGAATGCGTGAGCACGGTGGGGTACATCCAGCCCGACTGCGACATTGCCGACACCATCATGAAGTACTTGCGCAGGAAGCAATGAGGGAAAGCCACCGATTTCCGACCAATCGCACTGCTTAAAACTCTGTCGTCTTCGATGATTCCAACCAATGCGAAACAACTTACTGCTTCCTGGAATAGGCACGTTATTTTAGGGAAATCGCGTATTCCTTATTTTAGCGACTGCAGCAAGGCATTCAAGTTTGATTTCTTGCTTTTTGGGGCGCAGACGGAAACCACATCTAAGGCTAAGCATATTCCTTGTTTTTGTTGCTGAAAGCGATTGCCGTTTCCGATTGGCCGCAAAGATGAGGAGTCGGAGCTGGGCGTGGCCACAAAAGACAGTGACACTAAGAGAGACAAAACAGAAGAAAAAAGCTTTTTCGTTGTCACTGATACCCCTAAACCGTTGCAGGCGACTGTGCAAGTGTATTCGACGCTAAAAAGGGCGGCGCTGAATTAGTGAGCCAAAGAAAGGACTGGAAAAGAGGTTGAGGGGGCCTACACGATTGATGTTGCATTCCTAAGGCTGCCTGTAAGCGGATCTCGCCTCTAAAGTCGGCTACGGTGCGTGACGTAGCATTTAGATCAGCTCTGGACGCTTTTCACCTAGCGCCACTTCGAGGGTGAAGCTTTCTGAAAATGTAACGCCGGCGCATTTTCCATGTCGTTTTAACTCTCATTGACAGCCGTTCAATTTCGCGCGGCTAGGATTTTTTTTTTGTTTTTTGCGCCGTCTTATCCAGCGCATGCAGTGCAGCCAGCTACCGGCAGAGGGCGCAACGTGTCTTTTGAGGCGAATGTTTGAAGCAGGAAACCTCGGAAAGTATGCAGGCGGGTGAGCGCGAAGTAAGCGCTCGGTATTTGTGATATTCGTGTCAACATCAGGCTCGTGGATATTAGTTCGGAACTATGAAGGAAACGAAGTCTGAATATTCCGTCTATTCACTCATTCTATAAGCTCGCTTTCGAATGACCTAGCATTCTTTCCATTTTTTTTTCCTGCTTTGTTCAAACTTCAGTTTGAGAGACTGAGCGAGAGTTTGCATGAGTAAACTCCATTTGAGTTCGCTCAGCCTCCACCGCCGGACGCATGTGCGGGCAAAGATAACAATCGCTTCGTTGAAGCTGCTTCGCCACGCTTAATAAGGAGCCTCAGTGTCCTGTAATGGAGTGACGTCATCGTTTCGTTCAAACGCACCATTTTTCTTTAATCCGCCATGACTTAAAAGAAATGGCACCTTGTTTTTTTTTTTTGCAATTCTGGGCGCATTTGTCCAAAACGCATGTGACATAATTTCATTTCCGCTAACCGGCACGCTAAATGACAGTACAAATAATCTTATGATGAATAGCTATTACAGGCATGGCTCTCGTAATAATTCGCATGCTTGAAACAAACTTTCTCCTCATTATGCATGATGTGTGTTCAGGGATGATCTCAGAGTGGTCAGGGATGATCTCAGAGTGGTCAGGGAGCAGAATGATTCAAAAGGTACCAACGGTCGGCACGACATACGACAGCGGTTTATCTGGTCGGATCCATTTCTTCTGTTGAGCTTGGCGGATATTGTGTCACGTTCTTATAATTCTAGTCAGTTCAGAGTGAGTTGAAGTTTAATAGTTGATTTATTAAACTGTGATACGACCAGCGTTCTTGCCTGCACTTTCATGTATTTTCTTGCAAATACCTTGTTGTACACGTATTTAAGCATAGAAACAGCTTTTTACTAAGAAGTAGCAAACTTACTGATAACACGAAACATTATATATGTGCATATGTACTGTGTCTCTATTCTCCATTGATCGTTTGTTAGCACTAACATGTGAACTGCTTTGATAACAAGAGACCCTCGGTTTAGCTCGTGTGTACTACCCTGCTGTGACAACAAAACGTTTTCTTTCGACACTTTCCTAGACGCCTATGACAACGTGATTTCTTAACACCGGAATTGTATCAGCATGCATTCGCCACTTTTTGTTCTTCTTTTGCAATAAAATTACTCTAATTAAGACTTCAGCTTAGACTGTGTACAATGGAACTGTGCTTGTGGTCCTCAGTGCTTCTGAAACTGTTGTGAAGTGTATTCTTCTTATGCTGTCCTTCATCTGTTGTGTATTAAATAATTTTTTGAAAAGAAGAGCAGGCGTCATTTCTGTATGCTGCGATACACAGCACATGGCTGCTAAGATATTGCATTCTTGTTCCTTCGCGCCTTACAGGCATGACTTAAAACGACGAGGTGGTATGACACAGTTGTAGAAGCTTCTATGAGAATGTTCTATGAGAATGCATTAGTTGGGGGAGGGGTAATAGAAAGTGCGGATATTCATAACTACTACTGCTTAAGTGGTCCAGTTCACTCAGCTAAAAAAAAAAAAAACTTTCTTTCGCGTTGATGCAAACGTTCCTAGTTACACCTCTTCACCACAAAAGCTGATGGAAAGCTTGCTTGCAAATATGCTGCAGCTGTTCATATACCGGGTGTTTTTCCTAAGATATTCTGCACTGTGCTAAAAATAGGCTTTTTGAGTTAGACGCGCGCTTTTTTCGGTATAGCATTATCAATGCTGTAGTGCGCCAGAATACAGCTAAGTTGTGCTAACTAGTAGGCTGGTTAGGCAATTATTTAAAGTTAACTTTTTAAGTATTACTGTTAGTTTTAAAAATTTATTGACAGGCGTGTAGCACACCGTAATTAATATGCATATAACTTTTTAGAATTTCGAAAACGCAGTTATCCTCGGCGCTGTGGCCCAACAAATTTGTGCTATTTAGACGAGTTACGTGCACTGGAGGGATTGCTTTGCCTGCAAACTTCTCGAAAGCGCATGTATTTTGGCGCGATGTAGCCAAAAATGAGTTGGGCTACAGCCGAGGGTAACTGCGTTTTCGAAATTCTAGAAAGTGATATGCATATTACTTACGGTGTGCTACACGCCTGTCAATAAATAAGAAGACTAACAGTAATAGTTAAAAAGTTAACTTTAAATAATTGCCTAACCAGCCTACTAGTTCAAGGGAGGGGGAAGTCTCAGCGTGCTAGCCAACGTTTTGATAAGAACTGTCTTCGTTTGGACAAAGACACGCCCTCTTGTCGAAACGTTGGCAACTTCAGTGTTGTCAAAAAATCCATCGACATGCTCTCTTTCTACCACGCAGCCTCTAGTTAGCATGTCTTAGCTGAATTCTCAGGCTCTACGCCGCTAACAATGCTAAGTCGAAAAAGCGTTATTTTAACACAAAAACCTATCTTTAAATATTGCAGAAAATCTTAGGGGAATCAACCGGCAACGGTTGTCCTGCAGTTGCAGACGAAATTCGGTGCGGAAGGCTTGCCGCTGGTGTTTATAGGGTATGGGATGCAGTTGATTGCCCTGCGTAATAACAAGCAGTATAATGCATACCACTATTCCTGGCTTCAATACCAGCGTGGCTGCGACACTTTAACTGCTGATTCTTAGCAGAAAGCTAGCGAAAAAGACATTTTTTTACACAACGGCTTGTTCGCTCTGTAAAATTTCTTTTCTCGTAACGTCGCTGCACAGCACCAAGACGTTAGAATGTTTTGCCTAGACGAGGACGGATGCCAACTAATACTGATGACACTGCTGTCCTAACATTCCTCAGGTCGATGTTAGTTTGAGTAGCGTTGCAGAAGTCATATGGTTTTAACGAACGCGCAATACTCGAGAGGATGAGAAAAGCGAAGGCCATGAGACAGCGACAGGTTGAGGATCGTACCTATTGAAATTGAATTATTATGCTCATTGGTAAGATGCACTAAATTTGCAGTAACTCAGAATTCAAATAAACATAGCTTCAGTATGCATGAACACCGGCACCTGCGATCATTTGCATTGCCAGTGAGCGACCACAGCGCCAGGTTTCACTACAGGAGGTTTTTTTTTTCTTACATGAAACTTTATGGCCAAAACAACTATGACCTGTAAATACATTTTTCACCGTGCTGTGATGCACTACGCCATCCCACGCTGGGAAGGCATGATGTACAGGCACTGTGAACTATGATCTTTACCGACAAGAGGGTCAACGCATGTTCTGGCATACAGAAAACACCATTGCCAAAGACCAGGTGTACCACAAACTTCGAGCCAGACGAAATCAGCTTGGTTATACGCTGCTAGAACTTCTTCGCTTGAGGATAAGCGCATGCGGAGTACCATGGTGAGAGAGGGTAGTTTTAGACATTTCTCTTCCCTGCTACTTTCCCTTTCTGGTCTCGCTCCGACACCACAACTTTTTTTGTGTCTGATCTCGTAACGATTTTTTCCCGATCCATTCTTCTTGCTCCACTGCCATTGGTCCTTGCAGTCTGTGACGTAAGGCCTGACGGGTAACCAGCAGGGTCATTCATTGGCTTGGGTACTAAGGGAGGGACTGGAATAAATGGTTACAAAATACGACCACTGTAGAGGAAGGAAACAGGATGAGAAGAAATCATGTGTATTGCGTAGTGTTGTGCTCTATGGCACATAAGCAACTAAGGCTATCTTGCGCCAAATGCAAGGTTTAAACGCAAATTTTAACGCAAATTTTCTAGCAGGCATCCGATATTTTAATTAGCTTGGCGGTTACGTAACTTCAGTAAGGGAAGGAAATCATATGACATCTAAAAGCGCGCGTAAGTGTCTGCTCATTATAATGAATGCAATATTAGGACTTCAATATTCTCCATACAGTGGAAGAATGTAGAGTTCCGTCGCGGACTGTGCTCGGTTCATTAAGAATAAAGTGATGTAAAGATGAAGTACTCTCCCAGTGCCGCACTAAGAGGACTTCGCTGTATATAGAAAAAAAGAGATGATAACTGGGGGCCTTCTTCGCCACATTCTTAAAGAACAAAATACGATAGCCTTTAAGCTGCCTGCTATGGTGTCTACAATAAGTGTGTAATGTATTCTTGTGATTTTCTCGCCAAAACACCGGTTGGAACCGCGGTTTACTCGCCCTAATACGGTATGCATGTGTCATCACCTTCTAGAATGTTCCCGTATCTTGCATTGAATTATCATGTAGGATTGTATTATTCCAACCAATTAATCATTTTAATCCATTCAATAATCCCCACTAATCCATCGTAATCTATTTTCTGGGGTGGCCTACTTCTAAATTTTGGAGGTGCACATGCCACCTGTCACAGTGAGCACGTTGCTCAAAATTCGATGGCCAGGTTGCCTGCAGGCACCTGACGCGGTGGATAGGTTGCGGTGACGTCGCAAAGTCTCGTGACCTTTCTCGACCAATCAAGGAATTTTGTCCCTGATAAACCGGCAACTGCTTGACGTCATACTAAATTAAAATTAATACTGTCGGGCAGCCTTAGAATCTTATTTCGACGTGCATCACACACGAAGCTGTTGCCAAGATGAATCGCCGTGTTAGAACCGCATCAGGAATACAGCCTTCGTTTCATAACTCAAAATGAGCGACTGTAGCACACATATTAGGCACAACTGAACTGTTGACTCTTTCTATGGGCGGTGTAAAAATAAGACATCCCATCAGGTGCAGCATCCAAATCAGAAGGACATCCAACTCAAGTTGGGGCATCCAAGAGAAGGCACGGCATCAAACTCAAAAGTACTTCGTCTACGTGCAGTACTTTTGACTTGGATTACGCACCTTTACCGCACCCAGAGTCCGACATGATATGACGCTGCCGTTTTGACATGATAGAGAACCTGCTGGTTAAAGGGGACTCACCAGCTGGCTTTCCGGTGGCTATTCATGTGGCCATTCATGTGACCATTCATGTGGCCATTCATGTGACCATTCATGTGGGTCTGAGCCGTAACGGACATGTGAACTCGAAAGGGAAGGACACATTCTCGAATATGTGCTACCTATCGTCATGGGGACCAGGTGCGCACAAAAGTGGGTGCATTCGTTGGGGAAGGTGGGGGTGTGGTACAGTTATTGATGTCACTTTGTTTTGCCGCTTTGTATTTACTCACGTAGCAAACGTAGCTGCAACGCTCGTGCTCATTGTCACGCATACAGGAATAAAAAAAAATTGTCGATGCCATGCCCAGAAGCCTTAACGCCACGCCTCGTCGGCGCAGGGCGTAGCTACTCGCCCTGCGAGGCAGAAACAGTTGGTCACCTCGATGCGAAGTGTGCTGGCTGGGAAGCTACAATTACGCAAGAATGCGAACGCTTCGAACCCGGCCTCGAACGCGGGGAGACATGAGACCTGCGGACACGTCAGCCAGCCCGTATCGAAGACGTGATGAGTGGTACCCAAGAGTAATAACGGCTTTTGCGGCTCTAAAGAAGAGGTTTTTCATGATGCCTAGGTGAAAGACAACCGACACGTCTGCGAAGGCATGTAGGCGCCGCCCTCGTTTTTCGCTCTCTGATTATGTGCAGAGACCGCGCACAGGAAGCATGTCTCCAGACTGATATGGTCGTCCCTACTGGGAAATATTTTTTATGCTTAAGCTTCTCGCAGAAGCCCTCTTGGCATGAGTGAGCGAGTGAACTTTTCCTGAAAAAAGACATCCTTAGTTCAGGGCGTTGCTTGGCATATTTGCCGGGGTTACTTTCACGCAGGCCGCCAGCGAAAGTTTCCCAGACAGTGTGGAATTCTATGGAGTTATCAGGGTTGACGCATCGTGTCCCATCGCTGGCTACAGGCACCACTTCGCATCAGAAGCTCCTATGGGTGTGAAACAGTTTTCTAACCGAAATGTTTGGTTTATGAGGGCGTAACGTCCCAAAGCGACTCAGGCTAAGAGGGACACCGTAGTGAAGAGAGAGGTGTGTGTAATGTAAGTTGGCAAGGCGTTTTGTCTCAGCTGGGTTCATACGAAAACTGGGGGGGGGGGGGGGGGGGGGGATTTTGAGGGAGAAAGGTGTTTGTCGGTGTCCGGTGTTAAAGCGAAGCCTTCAGGGCCTGGTGGCAAAAGAAAGAGGCTTTGCAGTGACCACCATGGTTTGTGCAATTCCCCAGCCCGCACCACAAAAGACAACGCAGGACGATCTCTGACCAGTGAACGTCACAGCCACTGTGCGTAATGTCATATGTGGCGATCTTTTTAATTCTGTCTCTTTATGAAATAAAACCGCGAGAAACTCGTCCAAGGCCAACTGGGATCATTTCTAAAGTAGTCCGCTTGCTGCTTTCTGAGGCAGCAGTTCCGAAGCTGCAATCGTCCTTGCATTCTATCATCAACTGGCGTTCAAAGTCAGCCGAGCTGACAACCTCTGCGTTTAAAACAGATAAGGCACTGTCTCCTTGGGCCTCTCAACCCATGCTGTCATCCTGGTTATCAGCTGGCTCTATACGAGCCTACTTCCAAGACCACTGCATCAGGAGGACGGTTCGGCTACCGCCCAACGCGATTAAGATATTGGATGAGAGAACAATAATTCGTTCATCTGCACGCCACGCTACCTTACTTCGGTGCGGACCGCATAGTTTGCATATTTCTACCCATGCCTACTCAACCATCATATGACCGAACGAGTCCCACTAGATGCTTTCCTCTGTGGAGCAGGTTGCACCAGTATCGTGCTCTTATTGAGTTTCCTCTCTTGTGGTGCGAACTAGCTGAGGATTCCGCTTTATTGTTAAATATGGAGCCCTGATATGAAGATCTAAAAATGCACAAACATTGAGTGAACATTATTCTTTTAATCAACGGGTAAGTGCACAAGTTTTCTGCAGCACTGGGCTGGCCCTGCCTCAAGAATTGACCTTCTGCCACGGTTCCCATGTTGCAGCTCATATTGAATACGTACATGTCTGTTGGCATCAATGACAAGCACCTACGCGTATTAGGTGCATAGATTGAGAAGTGTAGACCTCTGCCCTCCCTCTTGCCGATCAAATGTCTCGTTCTTCACTTTCCTTAAACCAGTTCGGAAAACCCATGCTCTTTGTAACACTACAGTCGGATACAACTTGACTCCGCTGTGAAGCTCCGCCCACACACAGGATAGCCACACAGGCTTCCTCCACGACAAAAAAAAAAGTAGCCTCTGTTAAAGTTTTACTAGTTAAAAAGTAAGCTATCTACGAGACGAAATTATAAGCTCAATAATTTGGCTCGCATGACTTGTTTAATATAGTCAAACATTAAAAAGATAATTTCGTTTACTGTCGTGGTTGGTCAGCGGAGTAATACAGGGCGCCGCGTACCATGATCGATTGTTACCGACTGCTGTTCTTTTTTTTAATGTTGTAGCCTACTATAGCAAGGCTACCGGCCTGTTGACCAATCAATGACTGCATAGAAGTGGGTATGGCACACATGAGCACGGAGCTTTATAGACCTGAACAGATCAGAAATTCAACTGCTGAAGCGCGCCGTGTCGTTCATGTGGACTGTCCCATTGATTCAGCACGCATACAGTGGGAAACCTTGAACCGCACACAAAATGAGCGCCCGCGCCATCGTCCGCAATTAATGCAATACCGAGGGCAACCCTGCGCGAAGGAGGGCTGCGTGACCCTCGGAAAGGGTGTCGACGCTGAATTCCCTTTCGCGAGCTGCGAAGACGCTTTCCGAGAGCGGCGTCAAAGGGTCTCACTGGCACAGTTCCAAGTAGTTAAGTAGTACCACTGGACGGTGCACGCGCTGGTAATAGCATAGCAGAGCAATTCGTTCGCCGAGTACGCATTTATAGCAAACCATGATTTGCACCGAGAATCTCCCTGCTCTAGCCTTCGGTGGTTACAAAGCTAGCTTTCCGAGCACTTGCAGTGCCTTGCACTACAGAAACTGCCTTAGAGCGATTACGCTCTGGCAAGCAACAACACCCATTTGCTCTCTCGCGCACCTTGCTTTCTTTTCTTTTTTTTTTTTGCGTTCTGCTACCGCCTTCTGAGCGGGGAAGTGGTCGGATAGCATTCCGCTTATATCCTCTGCTTACCCTTTGGGTAATTCGCTCTCTTTCCAAGGAACGAGACGGAATAACGCGCTAACCAGCTGCATCCGTGGCAGCTATAGCGAGAACCAGCCGCAGTCGGTGAAGAGTGTCTAGTAACGAACATTCAACCGGGCGGCTATGGCTTGAATTAGCAGCAATCTGCCGCGTCGATGCAACACAACACTGCATGCTGTCGGCCTGAGCGAAGTGATGGTTGCGAGCACTCTGTTGCGGCGGAGAAAACAAACAAACAAACAAAGTAATCGTGAGAAAGCCAGTTTAGAATTAGCACGGAAGCTGAGGAGCCTTGTGCGGGTGGTGTAATGACGGGAAGGGGATCTTATATTGCACTCTGTTCAGTGAAACGAGAACCGGCCGCTTGTATCACCTTTGGTCCCTCAAGACAATTCTCGGTTCATTGGCTCGGAGAGTTACGGAGAAACAGATGGCCGTGTTCCTGGACAGCCGTCTGTACTGTGGGGAAATACTCCAGTGCGCAGTCGAACTCTGCAGCTTCGTTGGCACGAGAGCAGGTGAGAGCTTTGGGTCGGGTAGCTATCGAAGCTTGGCACTTAATCCGTACTCTCCAGAGCTGAAGTTAGTTCGACTCAAGCGGACATGCCGACCAGCTTAAATCTTTCCAATTCTCTAAGCAGTCTCATGGTTACTTTTTTTTTTTGCGAAAGTACAGAACAATAATTCACGGCTACTAGACTACGCAAAAGTACACAACAGCAAACGGTGGCGCTACTCCCCTGCACCGATGCAAAGACATGGACTCTAATGCATTTTGCTGCAACATTCGTTTTTACAGAGAGAGCCGTTTTACGGAGCATTCTACACCCCCCCCCCCCCCCCCCCCCCTCCAAGCTTCAGCGCAACCCGACGGCACAGCTGGCACGATGCCCCAGCCATCGACCAATAAAAGGCTTTGTCTGACTTATAACGTCATCTGTAAAGAACCTGTCTTGCTGCAGTTCTCATCGAAATGGGCTCAATATTTAACGAGAGTTATGCGCACGACTAGAGTGCCTTGTCGCGTTCTTTTGCATGGTAAGAGGCTTAAGTGGCGCCTCTGCTGTTGTGCCAAGCACATCGCCGGTCGGGTCGGTAGTGCCGCCTTCGTTTGGCCGTTTGTCAGTCTCAAAGGCGACTGCCCCGTTGGGCGTCTCACAAGCGATTGTCTGGCAGGGCTTCTCATAGTCCTAACTTGGCACCTAACAGGCGACTTCGCGGTTGGGCGTCTCAAGAGCGACTGCTCTCACCGAATTTAAACCAAGCTAAGCCATAAACCTAGCTCGGCTAGTTTTATTTTTTTCTGTCTTTTTTGTAATGAAAATCGGTAGCAACGGGTTCTTCTGGATATATATAGGCCAATAAATTAGTTGTGAAACGTTTACCCTGCAATTTAAAAGCAGAACCGTGCGTCTAAATAGGAGTAGCAGTCCGCTTACACGTTATTGCGTAAACCGATGTAATTAATTTCGACTCCACGACCAAATGTAAGGCGCAATCAATAGCGCGCTAGTCTCATTGAGTGCTTGATACCCGAAGCTTACTGCAGCCGGATGTAACGCCGCGAGAGAGCAAAAGGATTAAGGGGCAGGAAAAGCAACTGACCAGGATGGTAACCGTCCAATCAGGGCCCGACTGGGGGAAGGCTGCCTTTAATCAATTTCCAAACCTCACACCTCCGTGCATTAGGCCGCTCAGCAGGGTCCTCGACTTGACCAGAAGGGCGTTAGCCCTGGGAAAACTGGTTGCCGAAGCGTTTCTTTATTTTCAGCGTGCTCATAGTTCGCTCTCACAGGAGGCACCGCGCTGCAAGCACATGGGCATCCTATACGAGTATACCAAACAGGATAAAACAAACCAAGACAAGCGAGGGGGCCGCTGAGAACAGCGGTAGTCGCGTTTGCGTGCCAACAACCCCGGGCACTGCTTCCTCGGTGGGTGCACCTCGACTGGCCGGCGCCCGGTTCAATGCTCTGCGCAAACTCGATTGCTCATGTAAGTACGGGCCTTGCTGGGAAGGGACTGCATCCAGTGGGCTGCTCTGTAACAAATTGCATTCCGCAGGAAACGAAGCCACGCCGCGTGTACAGCAGTAGCGCCAATAGACTCGGTGAAAAGAAGACCCTGTTGGTGGGAGCCTTCTAGAATCCGATCAAGGGGATTTGCTGCGCAATCGTAATAAACGCGCTGCTTCCTCGATGCAGGCTAGCAAGAAGTGCTTTTTCTATCTTGATTTCTTGCTTTCACATCCGGGAAGCTGACACGGAGAGTGCGATATAGAAAGTAATGTGTCTTCCTTTGTCACTGCTATCTTTCAGAAGATAAACAGCAGCACGCCAGCAGAAATAAAGAGTTGACCACGTAGACCTCGTGGCGTGTAGTGTGAAGCGTCTTGAACACAGTTGAAACCGTTTGGATGCCATCCAACTGATCTTGGGAAACCAGTTCTCTCGGCCGCTGTGTGTGTAGACTGTTTTATGCGACGACCACTTATCCATAGCGCCAGCTTTAACTGGCGGACGCTAACCATCGATCATGAAGTTAACTTCGCGACAAATTTTTGATTTGATTTACAATGAAACGAAGCGATAAGGCTACCCTTACCAAATCAATCGAAATATGAAATGTCCTCATCGTTCTTGAGCCCCAAGTAGAATAACAAGAACTATACCAAACTGTAAGCATTTTTCTGTTCCTATTTATCGATCTCAGTTCTTGTTTATTCTTTTTTGCAGTCATTTCGTATCCTTAAAAGTCACCTCTGACGTATTCACTTTGTCCAATTCAAGGACCTCTCACCCAACTCCAGTGCTGAGTTCTCGGGTCCCTCTTGTATGTCAGGCGTAATGTCAAACCATGGAATAAAATAAAACATTTCTGATTTTTGTAGCGCTGAAACAGAAAAGCTAGTGGGTATCTATGTAATCGTAGTAACACAAAAATTTTTCCACCCGCTGTCGTTATTCCTTTTCGCAAATGTGACCATGAGAGCACTGGAGAAGTCACGTGGGGCGATTTCTACATCGCTCATTGGGTTAGTATTTATGACGGTCCAAGTTCCGAACCTCAGGTTCAGTAACTGGTGAAGGCGACTTCATTTCGGTATTGTCGAAATGCCCAAGCGAACTATTAGCGATACCGGCGCATGTTAAACTGACTTGCTACTTAGACATGATTGCATCTCACAGTCTGTGGAGCTTTAAGAGGCAGAAATTGATCATCACTTTCTTGAGAAATTACTATAACACTGAAGAGATGATTTTCATGGTGCACAATCGACAGCAGAACGGCTCTTTCTTGCGACCCCTACAGAAAGTAATTTGTGTGATCGCAGGACCGAACAGAAGAAAGCGAGAAACGCATCAACGCTCTCACACTGAAAATCACCATTCGCAAATTATGGAGCGAAAAGAATAGAAAGATGCAAGAATTCTTTATTAATAGTGATACTGAGATGTTTCTGCTGGAAGCCATGACTCGAAATGGAGCCTGCGTGGAAGTGTTATTTCTAAACTTTCAGTCAACTCTATACTGAGTTCCTCTTTTAATAATGCATGCATGGACGATGTGATCGGACTGTTTCTCTCAAAAGTTGTTTTGGAAAGTCGTGGCGGCAGTGTAACCTCCTATTTCGTAAAAGATGAAGTTTTCTTCTCTATTGGCGTCGAGCGAACGCCCACATCCAAGATACTCGCAGACTATTTGAGCACGCGTTTCTCAGGTGGGTTTCGCAGATACTTAGTTCAACTGTGTTATATACGGGACTCGTTAGAAGTGGAGAATATTCAATGCACAATAAAGTCCGCATACAGTTCCGCGCATTGTTTCCAGTAAGCATATCAACGTTCTGTCAACTGATCTGCATGCATTGTTTACGCGCGTCTGTCACAGTCCACTACCGCGGACCGATTAACAAATGAAATACAATGTATGAAAAACTCGAGCACATATGGAAAGTCAAGCATATCGCCTCAAAAGCGTTGAAAAAAGTGTGGATTCGCAGCGTAAATATAGTGACTCAGAAATACAGCTGAGCAAACTTATATCGGCCTCAGTTATAGCGAACGCTCGGTTATTACGAGCAAGGGCGGAACTACTGTCAAAATGTGTGTTAGGGCTATGGCACTGCGTTGAGGATGAAACGAACAACCGTAGCCGCACCACTCGGTTATAACGAACGAGGAGGTAAACGCGTGCTTCTCGTCAGCACGGAGACTGAGGTGCGACTCCCAGCTCCCGTGATCTCCCCAAAGAAAGTGCAAAGCCTCCAGAAAGAACAAAAAAGGTGGCACTGAAACTGGAATTAACCGATGGACATGCGCGCCCAGCACGCTACAAAGTCAATCGATGCGTGCGTGTGTGCCGGGCACTGCCGGCTCGTCAATGAGTCTATAATGGAAGCATAAATCTGGTAGGCGCGCGACAGGGGCAGCGTTGAAAGCGAACCTACTGCCAATTAAGGCTCTTAATTGGGTTAGTTGGTTACTGACTCCAGACATAGTAACTAGCGCCAAAAAAGTGGCTGTGGTTTAGCTCTGGTTAAACCTGGAGTGACGCGATAGCTACAGCTGGCCGAGTGGAACTCGCCCAGTCGAATTGCAAAGCCAGTCTTTCGCCGCTCCGTTTCTTCTTCTTCTTCTTCTCCTCAAGTAATATGGCACATAGCTCCGTTTCACTGGGCGTTCCTTCTTCATCTTCGTCCCTGGACGTGGATTCACTCTTTCCCCCCCCCCCCCCCCCCCCCCCCCCCCCCCCTTGGTTTCGCCGGCGCGCCGCCGGCAGCTGCTCCGAACCACGCGACCAGCCACGGCGCCGCCCCGCAGCTCAATGGGTGCCACGCTGAAGGATCGAACGAAGTACCTTCGAAGAGAAACGACAAGCCACGCTACCGCACAGGGCCGGTGACCAAACAATGGCAGCAATTTGAGAATTTCGAATACCAGTCAAGAGGTATGCCTTGCTGCTCACCCCCCTCTGGTCACGTGGCTTACGTCACTTGCCCAATCGCATCTCCACCTGCTGCACTTGCGTGCAGGCAGCTTGCATACAGCGGACAACCTGTGTCACCCTTATGGAGAGCAATCGAGCAGTGCACACCAATCAATCAAAACTGAAATCGAACTGTTACCGATGGTTTTCTGGTAAAGTGCTAGTTGTCACCTGGTTTGTTGGTCTATACGGCTCCGATTCCGTACAAAGGTTGCTTCAAGAACAAGTAGCTGCGGCAAGGTGTCACTAAATTTGGAGTCCAAAGAGCTGCTCGAGGGATTTACACAATGGAGACGCATACGGTATATTACGTTCTGCGCGCATATATGCACTGCGGTAGCTTCGTCACTGCATCCTTACAACTTTGCGAATGATCGAAGACGAGGATGCCGACCTACCACCAGTTGCCGTGAACGCCTGAATCGCTAATGGCGCTGTTGCGTCCCTCCAGTGGCTCGTCTGCAGAAAGGGCCATGGCTACGAGCACATGAACACACTGGAGAGCTTAGAAAGCGGCTTTATAGGGTCTTCTTTGAAGTTATACAGACGTGCACAACGGAGGCTTTGAAGAAACAAACACCACTTTTGCCTGACTTCGTATATTTTACTGTAATAGGACAAGTCCACTTAATGCGAACTTAGGACACAAAGAACGCTATCCACGTGACGGTCAAGTTCGTAAAGAGTGGGCTTGACTTTATAAGTGCTTCCATAATACGTCGTTGTTTCAGCAGACCCGACCAGGGTCTGCAACTTCAACTATCGCGTTCAAACACAGTTGGTCGTACTCGCTTCATTTGCGCTTCTCTTTTTTTCTGTGTTTGTGGTAGTTTATTTGGAACCTGCCCTGCCAACATGTCGACAGAAAAAGTTTCTAGCGGCGTTTGCAATGCCTCGGGCGACGCGATAGTAACGATGGCGACAGTGTGTTATCGCACATTATTAAAAGACGTTTAAGCGGAGCATCTTTGAACACCCTTTAGCAACGATATTCCATTCGGAAAATTCTCCCTTTTTCAGGCAACCCGAAGAGTAAAATTTGGTTTTAAAAAATTCATGGAGTTTCGGAGAATTTTAGGGACAAAAACTGGCTCACTTTTTTCCAGATTGGCAGTTTTCAAGGTGCTGTCGGGAGCAAGTGCCTGAAAGACGTTATTTTATTTGAGAGAATTTACCGTGGAAAGAGAATATGACGAGATGGGAGAGGTGGAGTTTACGGGATTCAAAAGCCGTCCCTGTCGGAGCTAGTTCCGACAATCTACGCTGCCACGTCTGTTCATGGCGTTTCGTGTCGCCGGAGTGAGTGTGCAACATGGAGAACCTTGCCAGGTGTATGTCTCATGTGAACTGATGCCTGCCTGACCAAGGCGGAAAGCTTTGCTCGTTGGTGTGTCATCATAAATTAAAAGACTAGCGCATATGACTAGGACACAGACATAGGAGAGGACAGGACGAGCGCTCGTCCTGTCTTCTGTGTGTGTGTCCTAGTAATATGCGCTAATCTTTTAATTTATGATGCCTGACGTGAAGGAAAAAGCTTACGACGGATATATAGACCAATTCCTGTGACAACAACCAAGATACGTAACCACGTGTCAAGGCAGTACTTTGGCCCGGTTGCTACTCGAACGTACAGGGTACGCACTTTTGTGCGCTATTTGGTCGTATGCTGCAGCCGCTTCTTTTGGGCCTGGCAGCCACTGCGAGTAATGATATACTACCGCTGCGACGGCTACAAACGGCGTTTGGCCAGCCTGGCCCGAAGGCAGTGCGATGACATGACAACGCGTGCACGCAGTGTTTCAGTGACACAAATGCATGCAATAGTCAGAGGGAAAAAAATTGCATGAAGTACCACTTGAGGCAATCAGCCCGATTGCTGTAGTGGAAGCAAAGGCAGCTAGGCCCTTACGCTGTGCACTGCGTTGTGAGCGTCCTGCAAAATTCATACGCGAACAGCCCTTGAGAGAGGGAGCGACACTTATTGTTTTTAGTTAAAAGATCAAGTGGCTTCGGTCCCTATTTAAAGAAGTCTTTCAAAGTAGTAATCGATATGAGGAGAATGTAAACCATTGAACTTCAGCGCGCTACTTGAGAAACTTCCTCCCTTCCTATAGCCGCTATTTATCACTTCACTATTGAATATACGTCCAATATTGGCTTGCACAGAAGAGGAATACGAAATTTTACGCTGCCACTTCGCTTAGGAAAAACTTAATAAAAACGAATGCTCTGCAGGATATCCAGCGGCTGCGAATAATTGGTTTTCGTTACAGTGATTAGGTTCTCCTTTCTGTTCTTTCATCACTTCGTCACTTGCGGCTGCGTTTTATGTTCGACCTCTCGTCGTCGCCTCGTCGCGTGAACGGTAACAAAAGTACATAAACGTTGTGAAGTCTTTCAAGAACGAAACAAGCCGAACAGAAATAATGAAGTGAAGTCGTCGCCAGCGACCTTCGGCATTCCCGTCGGCAGGAGGAGGTGCAGCCTGTTTCCACGGAAACCCTCGCCTGCGCCGTCGCGTGCAATCTCCGCACTGGCGTTCCTTCCGCGGAGGGACTCCATTACGACCAAGAGGGGGCCAGCATCCGCGGGAGGCCTTGGGGCGTGCAGCAGTGCGCGCGTTGTGCAACCTTCTCTCGACGGTTTCGACGAAAGAACACGCCGAGTTTGGGTTAAAACGCTCCTTAGCCACATTTTTCAGCGCTCGAATCACGACCGCGCTTTTCTCGCGCGTCAACTGCAATGCGCCGGCGGCGGCGAACGGCCGCTAGCTGCTGCTGCTGCTGCTTCTGCTGCGTGCACTCTCCCTCGCCGCAACCAGTGCCACAAACCCAATTCTTTTTCTTTGTGTACATTTTTCCGCAGCTAACTTCCTGCCCATCCCCGCTTCCTTCCATTCCTTGTTTTATTATTCAGCGAACTAAGTTATGAAAGTGCAACGATTAGTTGCTCATCCTACAACGCACGTAGATAGGTTGAGAGGTTGAGGTTGTTGCAGCTCCTGGCGGGGTTAGCCTTACGGGTTCTGCCGGCAATTGCTCCACCGTAGCGGCACTTAAGAACTGAATATTGTCCACAAAGCAGGCACGTACCTGATATCTGACTGATCTGCATGGCTCTAAACACAATAACCTATAACAGTCAATACTCGACTCCCGCTGTCACCATCTGGAGTCAACATTCGAGTCCTGGGGGAAATTTAAAACAAGGCGTGAAGCCCCCTTTCTGTACGACTGTTTTCTGCGTGGGTAGACGATGTTCTGAAGGGAACTGTAAGCGGCTCCTGCATTTTTGAGGGAAGCGGACAACACACACCTTTCCGCGTTGTACACTGGACAGCACATAATAAATTGTTCTATATCACCGCACACACCGCATGTGGAGCACAGCGGAGACGATGCCAGACCCGCCTTATACATCCACGCAGGGGTAGTACGAGTAGAGCCCGTGCGAATGCGATGTAGCAATGTGGCCTGAGATCTTTTTAGTCCCTTGGTCCCACATGGCTTGTTGGGTGAACTCCACAGGGTTCTGAAATGGCCGAGCGCCGTTTCTCTGAAAAGACTCTTTGCATCTTGAGGGACCTTTCTTGATGGATTACCTGACAGCGCTGTATGGGCGAGACTGTCCGCCACCTCGTTACCTATGACACCTATATGTGAGGGCACCCATTGGAATTGTATGGTGAATTATCTGCTGTGCAGATGCCTAGAGAGCTAAGACCATGCGTAGACCATGCGTAGAGAGCTAAGAGACAAGGCATCAGTCGGGAACCCGTGCTCTAACCTTTGAAGGGCAGATTTCGAATTCGTCAGGATCACAACGCGTGGGGCTCTCTTGCAGTGCGGTCTGACTTGCAGAGTAGCGCCTGCAAAAAGACACCGTCTTTGCTTTTCTTTTTTTTCTCTGCAAAGGGGTTCCAACAACGCAAGCTAGAACCGGGGACCTACTTTGTGCTGACTGTTTCCGTGGTCATTCTTCCGCTCATGCACTACACGTAGTAACTAGGCACCTCTGCAGTTTTACCTTCCTGGGCGCCGTCATATTGGAGGTGGGATGTGACAGCAGCGTCCCGACTGACGCATTTCACAGAGTCAGTTTAATGTGTATGCGCGGAGCAGTCCGGTCAAGTTGTAAACATTGAAGAAGCCTGTAATTTGTGTGGCTTACGCCATGGTAGACAGGAACTAATCTCAACGCTTGGCACGGGTGTAAAAAGTGTAAATCATGAATCCGGCAAAGGATGCATGATTGCACAACATGTCTCCAAGCGCCGATTTCTTTCTCGAGTCATTCATTCATTCATTCATTCATTCATTCATTCATTCATTCATTCATTCATTCATTCATTCATTCATTCATTCATTCATTCATTCATTCGCCTCTTCCCCATCGCTGAGCCCCGAGATAGCAGAGTCTGAATGATACTGACTTGGCTTTCTTGCTGGCGTAACCACAGTGGGAATGAATTACGTTGAAAAAAAAAAAGGAAACGGCACCAAGATTGTGGTAATGAAGTATAGAGGTCTACGGACGAACTGTTCATAGGCGTAGGTATTGGTCGTGTCTGAATGGCGGCTTTGTCGCCAGGTGTTATGTTTGGAATGACATTTAGTCAGTTGCGATGACTGTCCGGCGTTCATGCGCTGGCCTATGATGGATATATCATAGCCGATGCGTTAGCCAATCATAAGTGGGTCATGCGCACGAAAAGTTTACGTGAAAAGCTTAGGCATTATCGGTACTAAAAGCGTAGTACCTTCGTTAAGATACTTGGACACATTGCTCACGAGCGGTGGGTTCAGGGGTGTAGCTAGCTGTGCGCACGTGCAGTCTGCTCAAGGGCAGCCCGATAAGCTCGTCTCATGCGACGGTTACTGTACTGCGACTGTATTGGTCACAGTCTGCTCCGAGTTTCTAACGGCGGAAACTACTTGTAAGGTGCCCAAGCCAAAACAAGTGGCTCAGGCAAGCGCTAACTTTAACCATCCGGTAAGCAGGCGCGCCATGTTTGAAAGCGTGTCGACAACCCATACTAGCAACCGACGGACACGTGTTGTGTGTAAACAGTAATCAAGAAGCTTGCCTACGACCCTGTACTGAGGAATCATTTCTAGTTTAAAATTAGTCCGAATAGAAATACGTTTTTGGGACGAGTGATACTGTCTGAGTGAATATTGGTTTATGGGGGATTTAACGTCCCAAAGCGACTCAGGCTATAAGGGACGCCGTAGTGAAGGGCTCCGGAAATTTCGACCACGTGGGGTTCTTTTACGTGCACTGACATCGCACAGCACACGGGCCTCTAGAATTTCGTCTCCATCGAAATTCGACTGCCGCGGCCGGGATCGAACCCGCGTCTTTCGGGCCGGCAGCCGAGCGCCATAACCACTCAGCCACCGCGGCGGCTCTCTGAGTGAATATTGCCCAGCCACTTAGTAGATGTCGACTTTATTCACCTTGACCCTATTTCAGTGATCCAATACACGCAGTGATTCCCTTTGTTTGCTGGAGCACATAGTCACTGCAAGCTTTTGAGTGCAACAGGAAAGTAGAGTGGTTGTGCATCACAAACACAGCGTCGATATCGTCGTCGCACGTGGTACAAGTTAAGGTATTTCGTCTTTCTGTCCATGCCATTGTTTACTGCGCACGTAAGCAGCCAACTGCGTTGTCTCGAACTCATTAAACACTGTCGGCTACTAAGTTTCTTCTGTAAACAACATTTCACCCGGACTTATGTTCACTTCTTTATTTTTTTTTATTTCAGGAAACGTGACTCCACGCCCGGCGTGCATTAATTGCTCGGGCTGCTAAATCGCACCCATTAACGCGGGAGAGGCGCTGCGGACGGGAGAGAACGGACGTGGCCGTGGCTGCTGTGTGCGTTTCCCGTAATGTATTTCAGCGGCGGCAGGCAGCGGAACCCCAGAGAAAAACAGAGGCCCGGGAGCCAAGGCACGGGTTAAGGCGAACAGGAAGAGGCGACACCAAGGTTAATTAACACTGCATTACAACTGGTCGCTTGCTTGGCTGGCAGCGGCGCAGCTGTCAGGGTCGGTAGCTAACGAGGCTCGTCCTTGGTCCAGGCGGCATCAAAAGCGGCGAAAGTGAAATGAAAGGCCCGGGACCCGCGCGCGCAAGAGCTCACAATTCATTAGTGGGCTGCGACCGATCCGCACCACTTCGGCCGGTCTTTGTTCACAACGGGCTGGAGCACGGATTGCCTGTTTGCCTGACAGAGCAGGATAGATGACGCATCGCGGACCTCCTAAATGCAGCACGCGCGCGCGCACGCACACACGCACGCACACGCACACACGCACACACACACGCACACGCACACACACACGCGCGCGCGCATATGCGTATATCAGACAGACACGCACATATGCGCATCACACAGACACACGCACACGCACACAGACAGGCACACGCGCGCACACACACACACGCACGCACGCACGCACACCACGCACGCGCACACACGCACAAACACACACACACACACACACACACACACACACACACACACACACACACACACACACACACACACACACACACACACACTCTCTCTCTCTCTCTCTCTCTCTCTCTCTCTCTCCCACCCACAAATAAATAAACAAACATGCACACACGCTATGCCAATGCGCTCTCAGGCAGGACAAAAAATCGAGGTCTGCATAACTCATGTTAGTGTTTGACGTAACGTTACCAGCTTAGCGCCTACGCTAAGTTGTGGTTTTGTTTTCAGCCTCTGCAAGTAAACGAAAACTGGAAGCTTGATAACGGCATGGAATATATTTATTAAGATTATGAAAGCAGTGCTTGAGAAACTTGGGCGCATAACGCGGACGTGGAAGAAACTTCGCTATATCGTTAAGTTACGTGTACTTTCATCTGCATGCACTGATTTTTCAGCGAAGAAACGGCAATAGTATCTTGACTCTGCTACGCCACCTTTATCACTACTATCTGGATGGAGGCTGTACGTGCTTCCTATACAGCGGCGGGCGTGTGTTGTCACATTTGGGCACGACGTACTAATGCTGGTGTCGTCAGTTTTGGTCCGCTCACCAGCAGTATTGATTACAGTGCTTTCCACCACCCCGCAAGAAGGATTCCGTAAGAGAGAGAGGCAACTAGTTTTCAATGAAATTCGATTAGTTTTTAAATTCCGAGGCTAGGAGTCGGCCAGGATCCCTTGGGACCTGGCGGCTGCCTGGGCTTGATTGATGACTTCATTTTGCTTATCTGGGTCCGAGCTGAGCATCAGAGTCTCCCATCTTTCTTGATTTCTAATATTCCCTGAATTGTTTCCCAAGTGTGTGCACATGTCTATATCATGTGGATCACAAAAAAACTTTCATGAGACACAAAGCTTAATTCCTTCACTAATGACTGGCACGCCTATCTGGATCGTGGTTTTTCAACTGACTGCATATTTCTCGATTAAAAAAAAAAAAACATCTGATAAGGTGAACCACGCACTGCTTCAGCATAAACCAAGATTTCTAAACATAAACCGTGCAGCTACTGATTGGATCTGAGCTTTTTTCTGGTCACGCGTTCAGTTTGTGACCCCTAAAGACGCTAACTTGCCTTTAGCTCCTGCTGACTCCGGTGGCCCGCAGTGGTCAATTCTTGATCCTTTGCTATCCGCAAGTTATCAAAAATGGCTCACCAAATCACATTTCTTTCTCAATTTGTCTATGTATTAGCGTATTATTGCGCAATACATCGTAAAATAACTAATAAATCAGATGCTCTGTTAATTCAGACCGGCCTTAATAATATTCATGAGTGGTGTCGTAGATGACGCATGAAATGAAACATTAACAAGGACATGTTAATGAGGATATCCATCCCTAGCCTCAGGTGTCCCACCTATTGATTTAATCTGTAATATCATTTTGATACCTGGTTTATACATTACCAATAACCTATCTTCGAAATCATACATCGGTCACACAACCTCTCAAGCCAGTCGTACACTGGGATACAGTCATCGTGATTTTTCCCTCTCACGATCACCGCTGCAATTATTATTGTAAACAAGTTACATTCATTTGCAAGTGTGGCTGATCGGGCTAGTTGGGAATTCATGACAACTTAAAATGCAACACAGCGCTATTTTAAGACAGGAACGAAGAAAAGACGGGACACCCCAGCACGGACATTTGTTCGCAACTTGAATGAACACGAAATCGCATACCCCGGCTCATCCTAACAATTACCAATGGACAGCGAGTGTTGGTAACATGGAAGCATTTTTACACCTACCGCTTTTGTTCGTCAAGCAGGAAACTGTTTCGCCTCTATCTGTTCCCTAAAATCATATCATCATCAGCCTGACTACACCCACTGCAGAGCAAATGCCTCTTCCTCCCATCACTCCGATTAACCCGGTCCTCTGCCAGCTGAGGCCTCCTCCACCCTGCAAATGTCCCAATCTCATCCAAGCACCTAGCATTATTCCGCCCTAAATATACTACCATAACTCAACTATAGATTCCTTTGCATCCAATCGCCACCATACATTTCATTTTGCTGTAGCAAGCACCAAAAAATAAACATTCAGCATTCCGACACTTTCACCTTATATTAATTTCTTCCTCAAGCTTGTAAAGGTGGGAATAACTTGTCTACATCACTAACAAACATAATTGGTGCTGATAACTTCAAAATTATACTAGAAAACTGATTTAAAATTTGTTGGTCCAACTCGCAGTGCGTATTTTTGTTAAAACAGTTTTTCCTTTGCATTAAATTTTCATTTTTTTTAGTGACCTACCTGACACTTAGTGGAAAATTGTTGTTAGTACATCCTTACTTCTATGCGCTTCTCTTTACTTTCGAACTTGCTTTGAATGTCTTTTGTACATTTTGGGTTTTATAGTTTGTATTTTACTCTATCTTGAGTCCCTTGCCTCTGTTTTTCCTTTTCCCTCAGCAATGTAATATTTTGCCTGAGGTTATTGTAGATAGATAAACAAACAAAACAAAAATAAATAAATTCTTAGTCCTTGCCTCTGTTTTCCTTTTCCTCAGCAAAGTAAAATTTTGCCCTGAGGTACTGGATAGATAAACAAACAAAACAAAAATAAATAAATGAACAAAACCTAGATAAAAAGTGCATTCTGCAAGACATAAGAAAACACTACTGCTCAAAGGGGATTGAGGCACTAAATTCCGGCCACAAAGACACACTAAAAAGAATAAATTCCTGCGTTCTAACATGACGCTGGCGTTTCCGACACTGGCTCTACTTTAACGAACCCTGTCCCTGTTTCCTGTATTGGTTTCACAAAATGTCTCAAACGCTAACACAGCGTCCAGCTGCTAAACGCAAGCATCAATCAACTCGATCTTCTTCGGCTATTGAAGTATCGCTAAGGTCGCAAAGACAGCATACACACGCATATGGATTATGCGCAGAGAAGCACAATTTGGAAAGCCCTTATGAGAACTGCGCCAGAAGTCGACAGAAAGCTGTCCCGGCAGGCAGGCGGCGCTTGCAGTGGCCTCGTAAAAGTTTCAAGGAGAACGTCAGGTCAAAGGGCTCAATAAGGCGATAAATATTTTTGTGACGGAAACGAGAAGCAGCCGGCAGGGCATAAATCAGAGGTATGTAGGTTAAGCAGGTCGTAAGCAGCGTCTCGCCGTGGTGCCTTCCGCGGTCTTGTTTCTAAGACATAGTGACTAATTCGAACCACTGCGATGCGGCGTTTACACGGCCGTCACAATGCCCACCGCCGACAGGCAGCCTGGCTACCTCCAGACCCCCCCCCCCTACCGTAGCGCGTACAAATTTGAAGAGGACGCAGCAAACGGGAACATTAATACAAATGTTAATAGGGACATGGAGAATGGGCTTCACGGTCGTCGGGTCTTCCGCGAGTCGTGCCGAGTCCATCAAAGGGGGCGAATGGCTGCGGCTAGAGCAAATGAGGCGTCGCTTGCGCTTTCCTTTTTTTTTCTTTCTTACTCATCGCAGGCAGCGCCGCCGTGTGAGTGACCAGCTCCTTGAGAGCGCGTCCTTAGCTGGCATTAAAGGAAGTGGAAGCTATTAGCAGCTCCGCGATGGGGGGGCGGGCTTTTCCGTTAGCACGGCCGGTCGCACCCGACAAAGCATCGGCATAGGACGCTGTTTTGATCGCTGAGGTACACTTTATGTACAGGGTCGACTCCATTTGTCTAGAACAAGGGCTTTGTCTGTACAGCGGTTCTTCTTCGAGCATACCGACACGCAGCGGGCCCCACGTACCTCGAAGATGCTCGCAGTCCGTTTAGGTGAGCGTTACAACGGACCGGAAAAGAAAACGACAGGGTCACCGCTCGAATACGGGACACACAAAAGACGACTGGCGACCAATACTTGTTTCTTCAGCATAGGCGGCTCTTCAGTTTAAATGGAGAAGGGTGTCGAGTAGGTTCTGCGTCCGTGTGAATCGAGTCGGAGATGCAGGATTTCTAAACAAAACGGTAGGTTTATGGAGTTTAACGTCCCAAAGCGACTCAGGCTATGAGGGGCACCGTATAGTGAAGGGCTCCGGTTAAATTCACCCACCTGGGGTGCTTTAACGTGCACTGACGTCGCACAGTACACAGGCCTCTAGAATTTCGCCTCTATCGAAATGCGACCGCCTTGGCCGGGATCGAACCGACATCTTTCGGGTCAGCACAGTAACCACTGAGACGGTGGCTTTGTAATCGTAAGACTTCAAAAATGTGGTCTGCGACAAGCGCTAACGCGACCTGAACAGAATAATGGCAGATTACCTCGCTCTGTGCTCGAACCGTGGGCGCGAGCATCGAGTCGAACCGCGGCGCCGCCTTTTCGCCTTTCCTCCACGGCAATGGTGGTGCCGATGGTGCTGCTATTAAGCTTTTGGCCAAGAATCAGTAGAGAGCCCCGCAAAGCAAAGCAAGCCATGCGATTTTGTAGAAATTACAGTGTTTTTCCAAATTATTAAAGCATTAAAGGAGAAGTCACATTATGGCACGTTTACTACGGTGGAAACGGGTGTCATGGAGGGAGGCCTGCCTTCTTATTTTCAGGCATCTTCACGACGCAGAACTGCACAGCTGAATGGCGATAGCATGCTCTAAGTTATTCTATTTAGCAAGAGAAACAAGATTAGCGTTTACAGATTCTTATGCGAGATATGCAAGAACACATTTTGACACAAAAGCAGTGCCACGAGTGGTGTCTCTCACTCCATATATAGCGTTACCACTGTGAAGCACTTGGCGGCAACGCAATGCAAGGCTACAGTTCAGTCTCGGTAGCCAGCTGCAAACCTAATCTTCCTGCAAGAAGGAAGGAGTGCGCGTCAGTGGACGTCTAAAGACTCTTTAAAAGGAGAGCATGAAGGCGTTCGTTGAGAGCAAAGACAATACTAAACGGTAATGTTCACGCAGTGACACTTGGTTTCGAGTACACGACAGAATTAAGTTGATTCGCTTACTCACAATACGCCCTGAGAGGATTTCAAAAAAACTAGATTTTGCAAAATTTGATTGCTTACGCAAAAAATGACAGGTCATGCCCTGCAAGAGCAAAGTTTGAATGCGCTAGCAAGCACTTGACCACCCTAACGACTGCTTGGCTATTTTTCAAACCACTGCAACCACCTTTTTGTTGGTCATTGCAAACACCTTCTTTTATTCACTCTTAACTTCCTTAAATTACGCCTCCAGTGCTGCTACCTTGCCGCACAGATTAGGTATATTCACCTCTACCCATCAAGTAACACGGCACTCGTTGTGGCTATGAGGTTCCGTACTCGCGTCCCACGAGAAATTCCCGGGTTCGAATCCGACCCATGCAACTTCTATGCGCGGAATTTGTTCTGTTTGTGAGAAGCAGAGGACCACGCACAAATAATGCAGGCACATTAAAAAGTTGTTCCTTTTCTGCTGACAGCTGCCGTACACCCCGCCGTCGACAGTGCAGAATGACGGGAGGCTGGTCGCGGGAAACGTAGGTAGTGTGCGGCTGGAGCTCCGCAAGAAAAAAAAAATCCACAACTACATTTTTTGCACCACAAGTCTGGCAGGAAATTACCGAATAATTGTGCGCATAGACGGGCATAAGATAGAATAGCGGTTACTTCTGCCTTGATATACCAGATAGATCGACGGGGTCAATAAATGCGGTCTCATTTCTAGGCCCCACACCTCTCGCGAATGGGTAGCTTTAACTTCCACTGATTCTGACTTTGCATACAGCGCAAAGGCTGCGAGTATTGTAATCTTCTTGGCGCGTTAACTTTGAATCCCGGGGCTTCCATTTGGAGCCCATGACGTGTGGTATGACGTGGAACCTCACTTCCGTCACTGCGCTACCACGAGACGAGAACTGAGATTCACACCAGCTTTGGTAACCGGAGTAGTTCAGAGCCTCCACACTTTCATTCGAATTACAAATCATTGACCGAAGGACGCGGGTTCGATGCCGGCCGCGGCAGTCACATTTCGAAGGAGGCGAAATGCTGGAGGCCTTTGTACTGTGCGATTTCAGTGCACGTTAAAGAACTCCGGGTGGTTGAAATTATCCGGAGCCTTTCACTACGGCGCCCCTCGTAGCCTGAGTCGCTTTGTGGGGGGGGGGGGGGGGGGTGCGTTAAACCTCATAAACAAAAAACAAAAACAAATCCTTGACACCCGCCGCGATACGGCTCACAGGCTGCAGCATTCTGCTATTGATCGCTACGGCGCATGTTGGATCCGAGTAGTAGGGGCGTCATTTTGATGAAATCGAAACCGCCGAAATCAATCAATCAATCAATCAATCAATCAATCAATCAATCAATCAATCAATCAATCAATCAATCAATCAATCATTGCGCTGATCTCGGTGAGCGCTTACATCATGATGGAAGCACTGAGAATGCATGCCGTTGCCGGCAGGTCTCAACCAGCACTCGCGGCAACACGAACAGGGCGTGAGTCCTGGACGCTTTTTCTTGCTTCTGATACCTAGTATCCGCCTGTAATACTGCACTGAACACTGATCTTAGTGCACAATGGCGGGAAACGTCTTGGTACGAGTTTCGCGTCCATTTTCCTCATGCTGAGGTTCCGAAACGTCACGTTATGACCAACGACTGCGGTTCCTTGCCAGGAACGTTCGCATCAACGTCAAAAAAAGGCGCTGACATTTAGAGGCTCTTGCGCGAGCGAGTTCATCATGCCTTTCTGACAAAGCTCGCGCGCGAATGATGAAACAAATCATTGCGCACGAGTGCCCCCGGCGATTCTGCGGAAATCACGCAGCGCAGTGACACAAAGGGCTTCGTCGCCCCACTCTTCTCCACTCGACCCGCGCGAGGAACGAAAAAAAAAATAAATAGGAACTGCCCGCTTGTCAATGGAAAACCGTGACGGCTCATTGCCTCCCACTCACTCTCGCCTCGGCTGTCGTCTCCGGAGGCCCTGAATGGAGAGCGCGTGGAATTTCCCCCGGGTTATGTAGATTGAGCAACGCCTGGCTTGTCTTCACACGAACAGGTACAGTTTGTGACTATTAGCTCTACTTCAACATTAACTAGGAAAAAAAAAAGATAAAGCTGCTTCCGGGCCATCTCATCTGCATGCCCTTGTACACTTCAGTCACATAAAAACGTCATGAGGTGATGCGTCATCAAGCAATATGCTTGGCGATAACATTCTCTGTACACTCTCATAGTCACGAATTAGGGGCCGCAGTATACTCAAAATTTCAAGATCCTCTCTTTATTTCTTTCGTACTTGGGCACACTGGCTCACACGAGGTTCGAACCGCGGACCAGGACGAATTTTTCTTGAACTACGAAGTTTCTGAGAAAGACGTATAGCTTTCCTTTCTAACCGTATGGCTGCGCTTGGGTGGATGCCATTAAGTAATTACTCCCTTATTACAAATCTACTCCACCTTGGTGGATTCCCCTAAATACTTGATCAACAATGGCTCACACGCATTTTAAAAAGTGAAAGAATTGAGATAATACAAGAAATGTGCACGAGTTTCAAGTCTAAAACATAATTGCCAAAGATTCGTTGTAAGGAACTGGTAGCCGATAGAGCATGAATATAAAATAGCTTACTGACAAATATGACTGCATAAACTCGACTCCAGTTTTTATCGCGCAGCATCATCGTCCGCAGATTTTCTTGCCACTTCAAGCGCTCATACCCAACAATTCTGGACAAAAGCATTTATGAACGGAAAATAGTTTAAGAGCGAAATTTTTTTCATATACTGTAAGACTTCACTATAACAATCAATATATCAGCAGATCTCCCGTCGGCAGGCTTGTATTTTTTTTATTAACGTTTTTGCCGACCTAATATTCTTGTGGCAGGTTTTTCGCTATTCGAACACATGAGGACACACACAAGGCCGTGAGCCGCCGCGGTGGCTGAGTGGTTACGGCGCTCGGCTGCTGGCCCGAAAGACGCGGGTTCAATCCCGGCCGCGACGGTCGAAATTCTAGAGGCCCGTGTACTGTGCGATGTCAGTGCACGTTAAAGAACCCCAGGTGGTCGAAATTTCCGGAGCCCTTCACTACGGCGTCTCTCATAGCCTGAGTCGCCTTGGGACGTTAAACCCCATAAACTAAACTAAACACAAGGACGTGAAAGATTCCGACACTTCGTGTGCCGCTAAAAAGGCACGTAGCTAGGAATTTTTTGCGGCAGGGGCCCAAGGCAATTTCTTTGATTTGCACTTAACTAATCGGCTGTGGGGCCTCCGCCTCTCTGCTGACCCGAAAGACGCGGGTTCGATCCCGGGCGCGGTGGTTGCTTTCCGATGGAGGCGAAATGTTAGAGGCCCGTGTACTGTGCGATGTACTGTGCAATGCCAGTGCACGGAAACTACCATTACGGCGTCCCTCATTGCCTGAATCGCTATGGGACGTTAAACCTTATAACGCAAAGCAAACCAACCCAAACCAGAAAAAAAATTACATGGCGAATTTGTTAAGCAGCAAGCAGCAGACCAAATTCAGATGAAAACAAGAAGTACAAAGTAGGGAATATGACAAAACTTCCGAATGCAAGGCGGGTAAACATGTCAGGCTCCATAAGGTGTTCAGCACGTGGCTGCTATTGCATAATCATTATGAAATAAGCATTTCGCATCTGGAGAATTGGACAGGCGACGCATGCACGTGGCGCTTCTGTGTTGAGCGACCCGCCACTTTCAAGAAGGCGTCCTTTCAAAACAATCGTTACTGGCCTGACACAATAGCTCACCGTTGACGCACGTCCCACGCTTTCCGCGTGCAGGTACGCACACACGTGAGGCGCGAACACACGCACGAACGCACGCACGCCAGGAACTGCGCGAAGACGAGCGAGCCAACATTCTCCCAAGTGCGAGATGCCAGAGGAGGACAACCTTCAATTTGCCAACGCGGAAATCGCCTCATGCACGCCGGGCTGCTTGGGTTCGCCGGGCCACGGACGCCGCGGCCGCAGGTGCTGGTGAGCGAACGAGTGAAAAACGAACGAAGAGAAAAAAAGACGGATCGCTCTATCGAACGATACGTACTCGAGGAGCGATGGGTTTCTGTTGATCTCAGTATGCCTGGCTAAGGCAGGTTTGTAATCTCTCATCTGCAAATCCTTAGTTTATTTGTGGTTTACTTTGACTTTTCACAACTGTGCAGTCGGTGAGGTCGAACCAAAATCGGGGGCAGTGAGACGCGGCATTGCGTTAGAGACCTTCGATTAAGACCGCGAGAGAATACAGAATAGTTACAGGCGTTACCTCTACTGAACTGACTTTACCGCTTTCTTACACGTGGCGTTAACTTGAGTGGGTAACTGGGACCAAGCGCACAAATGACGCTTCAGCCCTTACATGGCAAGCCGGGAAAGATGCAGTGTTGGAGGAAAACGCATGCACTTGCACACCCGCTTTGAACAAAAAGGGAAATCTGCAATACAGAGTTCAGCTCGCCCACAAGTGCAAGCACGATCATGATTTTAGCTCTAGTTGTTAAGAAGAAAGAATCAGCGATGTAGAGTGTTCTAAGGTGTCTAGATCTTTCTTCGTGTGACTTCCCTGCAGCGACGCACCTTCGATGTCTTTGGCATTCGCAGTAACTTTGTTCATTATATGTGACAACAGGCTCCTGTCAGTCTACTGCAGCACTGACTAGTGCTAGAATGCTCGCTTCGCTCCTCCTCCACTTATGTCATAGAAGCCAACAGTCTCCCAAGCCAGGGAAAGAAGGCTTCTGCATTTTTTATTATTATATTAGGGAAGAAACATATTTAATAACTTAAATGGATAGTAGGTAATGAGAGAAAGTAAAAAAAAATGGCAACACGGCACTGGTGTGAGCCTAATCTGTGGAACCGAATCTTGAAGGCTGACTAAAGAGCCCGAAATTAGATTGAAGCCAGCGCAACAAAAACAAAGAAAGGAAGGAAGAAAGAAAGAAGGAAAGAAAGGAAGAAAGTAAGAAGGAATGAAAGAAACAAAGAAGGAAGGAAAGAAAGGAAGGAAGAAAGAAGGAAAGAAAGGAAGGAAGAAAAAAAGGAAAGAAAAGAAGGAAAGAAAGGAAGGAAAGAAAGGAAGGAAAGAAAGAAGGAAAGAAAGAAGAAAGTAAGAAGGAAAGAAAGGAAGGACGAAAGAAGGAAAGAAAGAAAGGAAGAAAAAGGGAAGAGAAGAAGGAAAGAAAGGAAGGAAGAAAAAAGGAAAGAAAGAAAGGAAGGAAGAAAGGAAGGAAGAAAAAAGGAAGGAAGAAAGGAAGGAAAGAAAGGAAGGAAAGAAGAAAGAAGAAAGAAAGAAAGAAAGGAAAGAAAGAAAGAAGAAAGAAAGAAAGAAAGAAAGAAAGAAAGAAAGAAAGAAGAAGAAAGAAAGAGAAGAAAGAAGAAAGGGTAAAGACAGAAGTCGAAGATTGAAGAGCAAGCTCGAATAAATGAAATCCCGGCGGAAATCAAGAATGAGAAAATTGACTTTTGTGGAACCCAGAAGAGTGGTGATTTGGGCTTATTGGTAGCTCATATGAGAAATCAAAAGCGCAAAGGAATAAGGTCGGCAGCAGAGGAGTGGACGAGACGAGCGCTAACTTTCAACTGAAGATTTATTGAAGAACACGGATACTAGCGTTAGAACCGCGCATGCGCTAAGCCTATCTGCTTCACAATCACGCTGATCATAACCACCTTCAAGGAGAGGCTGAAGGAAGCGGTGAAAAACAAGGTTGAGATTAACGCGAAACAAGTTGCGATGCCAGAAAACGGTGTTCATATGAACTGAGGGCGTACTAACGCATCGGCCGCTCTGAGCAATCTTTGCTGCTTCAAACATCTCACGCTCCAGCCTTTCTGTATGCTTGCCAATTACTAAAGTGTTAGTTATCAGAGGGTGACACTTAGATACCACCCAGAAAGAGCACAGTTTATTGATATAGCAACTTGTTTCGCGTTAATCTGAACCTTGTTTTTCATCACTTCCTCCAATCTCTTCTTGAAGGTTTTATGATCAGCGTGATTGCGAAGCAGATAGGCTCAGCGCATGCGCAGTTCTACCTCTAGGATTTACGTTCTTCAATAAATTTTCTGTTAAAAGTTAGCGCTCGTCTCGTCTACTCCTCTGCATTTGCCTTTGCGCTTTTGTTTCCTCATCATTTTGTGGAACGTGTAATGTCAAAGGAGAGATAACGGATGGCGATCCGTCACGGCGACACAATGAATTCAAATAAAAGGAAAATGTAGCTACAGAAAAAAGTAAAGTTTGGAGAAATCAGGTTAGGAAACCTGCTGATAAGGCTGACGCAGGGCAGGGCTAATTGGATATCAGTGCGACAGGCCTTCGTCCTGCAGTGGAATTAACCTAGATGATGATTATGATTATGATGTACTGGTGGTGGTGGCAGTGGCGATGGTTAAGGTGGTGTTTACGATGATTACCTCGTCCCTTTGCCAATAGTATACCTTGCCTTCCTCTGCCTCCTTCATGCCATTCGCAAGACCTTTTAACGCAAGTCACTAGAACGCAGATTTCATTTTCCTTTGTTCATTTCCTACATGTTTGCAAGTGAACTAAAAAAGACACATAATATTTAGTGGCAGAAGTTGGTCGCTACGAAGAAATCCACAGATCACAACTGACACAGCAACCAGTTAATGAAGTTGCAACCTTACATCTGCAACACAGAAAGAAAAGTTACAGTGCCGGTAATTTCGGCACCTAGATATATTTGTGCAGTTATGCAGTGGCAGATATGAACGAGATCGAGACATCGTCGCGCTGAATGCACATTATTGCACGGACGCACGCTGTGCCTAAGGCAACTGCTTCAGACCAAGCAGATGTGCGAGACTTAATGTTGACCCAAGACGAAACACATGGAAAAATAGCTACCTTGACAGAAAATAATACGGAAAAGATGTAAGGATGAGTACACTAGTATGTGCGGAACTATCGGTACTTTGCGTTCAAACACCAAGGTAAGTTGCGGTTTCAGCGAAACTAGCAAAGTGCTTAGCGTTTTTTTTTCTTTTGCTACGAAGCACCTGGCCGCTTTTGCGCTGACGCGTCGCATAAACGGGAAGAAAGTAATCGAGTTATGCCGGCCTGGGGGCTTCTGTGCAAGCTTGCACCAACTGCTTTGTGATGCAACGCTCCTCACGGTCTTTTTTTTTTTTTCTGTACGGAAGTCGTTGAAAATCTGCACGTTGTCAGTTACCGCGATAAAACCGTTAGGCGGGACGCTAACTCGTAAGAAGCCTCGTTTTTAAATTAGTGCATGTAAGTCAGTAAGCGTCTTGCTCCAAGGAACCTTTATAGTCGCGTGACGATAACCGAGGTGTCTTTACGTGGTACAGCACTGAGAGTTAAAGGCGCACTAAAGAGGATTCTGAGCTCGTCTTTTCACCGCGGTAAATCGATCTACACGCTCCGAGCATTCTTAGAAACTTCTAATTATTGTCGTGTGTGGCTGATTTTCCTATTAAATCCGACTGAACCTCCCGGCTCCCGTCATTTTTTTTTTAAGCTCACCTCTGAAAGTAGCAGGAGTCAACCAACGCGTGGAGTGCCTTTCAGCCAGTCGCGTGGTGGCTTGCCGCTCTGCCATCAGCAGAATGAAACGTAAAACAAAGAGTCCACGCGTATTTTTATTTCCGTGCGCCTGATTTGCGGCTATGTTGTCTGCTACTGAAACTATTTATTCATGGAAACCTAAAAAAAAATAAAAGCGAATGCGAAGCCACCACGCGACTGGCTGACAGGTACTCCCCGCGTTGGTTGACTTCTACTCGCGGAGGCCAGTTCAAAATAAAAGCGGGAGCTGGAACGTTTAATCCGATTTAATAGGGAAATTGGCCGCATAGGACAATAATCAGAAGTTTCAAAGAATGCTCGGAGCCTGTAGATTGAGTTCCCGCGGTAAAAAGACGGGCTCAGAATTTTTTGTGTTATAATGAGTCAAAGAGTCGAGAAACACGTCAAAACTAAACCGCCACGCTCAGGCAAGAGAAGTTTGCGTGTATATAGACTAGTCAGAGAGGATGATAGTCAATGTTGAGCGCTGTTCCTACGTTCATGTGCTGTGCGTTGCACTACGAAGTAACCTTTGTTTAAGTGGGGATGGTACATCGTGGGGTGTGGGGAGGAATTTTTTGTTTCTGAACTTCTGCTCTCACAAAAGAATTTAACCTTGCTTGGATATTTCGTCTATAAGTTTGCGTAAAGCACACTAATTTATATTGAAAAATGTTGTGTCGATCTGAAGTTTAATGAAAACGAATATTCGTGCTGTGGAGCTTTGATAAAGGTACATTTACAAAATAACTGTTGTCGTCAGAACCACAAAAATTTACATCAGTAGTCTTAAATGAATATAGAATTGAAAAAAACAGTAACTTCACATAGATATGTATTTTGCAAAAAAAAAATTGAATTTTGACATTAAATTTATCATACTTTCTACAGTTACTTAAATATTTATTAAAAGAAACCTGCATCTGCATTCTGGTTTTCTTGTTCAGTAGATGAAAAAAAGAGTAAATTTAAACGTCCTGAGAGTTTCATGTGACTTTTCGAAAGGCTGATGAGAGTTTTTTTCCTTGATTGCGCAAAAAATGTCTTTTCAGAAATTGCCATTTAAACTTTGGTCGTGCAGTACCAATTTTAAAATGGATCTGGTGCCTAGCCTGCAAAATTAGCAAAACAACTGATGGAGGTTCAATACTAATAAAAAACGCCAGTGGATGAAAAATACAATATTTAAACTTACAATCATTTTTTCTTTCGATATTGTGTCTAGTTTATTAAGTGAAGAAACGTTTCAGGAGATCTTTTCTATATTTCGAAACAAAACAAGCTAAGCAAACGCATCCTGTCTCAAGTCACACTTAATTTAAACAGTGAATGGGTGTGGTTGGAGCCATTTTAAAATATCTTCGACTGCTTACGCTCCTTGGAGGGCATGTGCTTGTGGAATTCTGGCGTTTTTAACCTGCAAAAGGAAAAAAATTTGGTCAAATTTGCCCCCCCCCCCCTCTCCTTAGTCCCGAGCCAACTAACCCCAATCAAACGCTGCTAAAATTCCTGTAACAATACCCAGACATCGGCGACAAAAGCACTCCAAAAAGATCTGAGCATTGCAGTTACCCAAAGGATATACTTTTTTAGGGCAGACATCCCTTCTATGGTTTTTGTGCCAGATTTTCGCGGCAACACGTTTGCGCTCGCGCCGCAAGGCTCTCAGATAATGCGTAATCCAGGTCGATGTTCGATAACAATAAGGAGTTCCCATGTGCTTATGAGTACAGCAAATACATGGACATGTGTAGCGTAGCGTCTTTGCCAAAACTAACCACGTTGCCATCACCGCGGTGGGAGTGGGCTTGCGGTCACCAGTTCGGCATCGTCGGCTGCAGGATGACCTGCGTGACGTGAATCTGCGCCATCGATATCCTCTTTTGTACGATAAAACCTCTCCCGATACGAAGAGAAGTGGAGAGGGCGACATCCTTACTTCTGGCGATGGCTGTACCTTGCATACGTGGAGGAGGAGAAGTTAACGATGTTGTTAGAGAGATTTAGCATAGCGCGTCCCGCGATCAGCTACCGCGAACGGGCTCTTCTATAGATGCCATCTGCGCATGCGCAGATGGCGCACATGGCCGCTGTGCAGGTGCAGCTGTGTCCCCGTGGAGGCGGATCACGGTAATTGAGCGTGCTATGCTAAATCTCGCTATGAAGGTGAGTTTGGAAGAAAAAGAAGCTGAATAAGAGGTCCAAGTAGAAAAGAAGGTTTGGTTTGTAGGTGTGTAGGGGCTTAACGTCCTAAAGCGACTCAGGCTATGAGGGACGCCGTAGTGAAGGGCTCCGGAAATTTCGACCACCTGGGGTTCTTTTACGTGCACTGACATCGCACAGTACACGAGCCTCTAGAATTTCGCCTCCATCGAAATTCGACCGCCGCGGCCGGGATCGAACCCGCGTCTTTCGGGCCAGCAGCCGAGCGCCGTAACCACTCAGCCACCGCGGCGGCAGAAGAAGGCAGCTGGGACAAAATGCATGGGCTTCTATGGGCGCTCATGTTAGCAAAAGAACAGGAGAGAAAAGGTGCGGTAATCAGGCGTTGCGTTCCCGCGTGCTTTTCTTTTTTATTAACTGAGTACAGGTGAATAGCGACCCGATTCTTGCCCGATCCCCCTGTGTGGGCATGTGCCATCTTTTATAGGCTAAAATAACAACAACAACAACATAATCAGTCAGTAGAGAGATTTAGCAAAGCGTGGTCCATGTTCCGCTTCCCGATGCTGCCGTGATCCTCTTGCGCCGGGACCCGATTGCGACTGTGCATTGGCAGGCCTGCGCCTATCGTGTTCGTCAGCGCATGCGCATATCCGATCGCGCTATGCTAAATCTCTCTAATCAGTGGGAATACATTTCTGCAGCAAACGCCCAGTGTTCCGCAGCTGTACCCGAAATTTTGTAGCGTGGTGTTGTCCTACTGAATATGCCTTCCTTCAATGCCTCGGACCCCCCCCCCCCCCCACACGCGCCGTGCGCGTGCGCGCACACACACACACACACACACACACACACACACACACACACAACACACAACACACACACACACACACACACACACACACACAACACACACACACACACACCACACACACACACACACACACACACACACACACACACACACACACACACAACACCACACACACACACACACACACACACACACACACACACACACACACACACACACACACACACACACACCACACACACACACACACACACACACACACACACGCAACACACGCACACACGCACACCACGCACGCACGCACGCAACGCACGCACAGCACGCACGCACCACCACACGCACACACACACACACACACACACACACACACACACCACACACACACACACACACAACACACACCACACACACACACACACACACACAACACACGCACGCACGCGCGCGCACCAACGCACACGCACACGCGCGCGAAATTTTGTAGCGTGGTGTTGTCCTACTGAATATGCACGAAACTCGCGTAAAAAATCGTCGCATTTACCAGCAGAGCGGAGCGAAGCCGGGCTTGTTCTTTCCATGCTTTTTGTCACTTCGCTTCATCGCTTTCCGTCTGCTCGCGTGCCCCATCAAAACAGAGATGAGTCACAGGAAGTGGTCTTCATTTCTCTGCGCTTTGCGCATGACACAGGGGAAAACCGCGACGACTCCAAGGGCGGCCGGCTGCTGTCTTTTCCTGGAAGGAAGACGATGCGTTACACTGACTTCCATAACCTATTACGCGCCCACGCGTCCTTGCGCGGAGACCGCAGGAGGGCAGAGAAGGTCATGCTTTTCGGCGTCACCGACGCACCCTGGGACCTTTGCGAGTATACGACGGGGATTGCTGCGAGAAACGATTAATGTGCGTCGACAACGGTTGTGTCAAGCGGTAATGACGAATGTGAGGAACTCAAAGTCTCTCCCCCGAGTGTTGTGTTGCCTTCTTTCGTATTTTTTTCCTTCTTAGAGATTCGTTTTGAATTGTTTTCTTTTGTTTCGCGTCTGAGTACATCCACACAGTATGATGCGGGAACAGTCCCAATTCCTTGACTACGAATGGAATGAAGCAAGCACTTGCAGTGAGTAGGTATCTCTGAACTGGTGCAAGTGACATCAGCAGATAGCTTATGTCGTGCCTCATAGCCCTGAATGAATGCTTTTTTTTTGGCACTGTACATATATATTATTGTGTAAATAGTTTTTGTGTATATTACCTTTCCCTCTATCCTCTCTTCCTGTCCCTCACCTCTTTCATTCCTTCATTCTGCCTGCTATCCTTTATTTCCGCTGCCCCAGCTCAGGTGCTTCAGTATCGATGGCAGATGGCGGGGCTAGCAAAAATCTTTTCCTTCCTTTTGATTATTATTTTAATAAACCACTTACTACCACTACGAAAACACCATCAACTTGCACCGCATTCGGTAAACTGTTCGCGCAAAATATGAACAACTACGGCGACGTCGCTCAGCGGCTCTATATATGTAATATCTCGCCTGTAGCTCATTGCCAGGGTGATCTGCCCCTGCACTATAGTAACTCGAGCTGCCAGCTAAACAATAGAGTGGCCACGGCACACGAATTTCAAATATGACAGAAAAGTTAATTTTAGATGGTTATGAATCATTGACGTTTCGCTTGTGCGATCTTGTCGATCAAGGAAACCAAATAAGCTGAACAAAATTGTTATGTTGCCAGAATATAAAAAACTGGTTGAACCAGGAGTTATCTTTCATATATTAATTTAGATTCGCTGCTTATTCTGTACAGAAAACATTATCGGTTCACACAGGCGTCGACTCTATGAACGGAGAATACAGTGATGCTACAGAAAACGGAGGAGGCATAGACTCTCACCGCCAGCATTTGTAGCGCCCGAGCCAAATACAGAATTAGCTAACGTTCGCAGAGCAGTAATTTATAGACTATATTTTTCGACAAATTATTTCTCCTATTTGCCATTGGCCAGCTCTGCCTTTGATAAAGGAGCTGCCGAACGACATTGCTTGCTGGTTATGACGTCACAGACTGCAGCTGCCAGTTATAAAGACGGAAAATAATTGATGAAGCATTACATGATACGAGCCCTCGAAACCGTTCATATAAGAGCTCTCGACAGTATTATGCGTCGCTCAGAATGCAGTGGCGCTATCGACAAGCCAAGAACAGAAGGTTATTACGTTATACAACATTTTGTTGGTAATAATACGCACTTTACCGCGGTCTTGTAACAGGCGTCCGGTGTCGACAGCATTACCGTGTCTGTGCTTTCTTTTTAAAGCAGAAGTGCTGCCCTATTTATAGATATTACACGACATATTTTCGCCAACTTTTGCGTCCGCACTACAGAACTCACCCGGTTGACTTCATCACCGTTATCATCACCAGCGTACTCATGCCCACTGCAGGACAAAGGCCTTTCCCATTCACCTCCAACTAACGCTGGTTTCAACTGCAGGAAACGCATTTCTGCAGCAGTGGGACACAGCGTTTCGCGTACGCATCTGCAAATTTTTTTGCTATTTCAAGGTCATTCGGCTAAAGTTTTCCGTATTTTTCACGCGTTTAGCTATTATATCCGCTTGCGCAATGCCATTCACATCGAGTGCAGAGGTGCTGCATTCTATATTTATATTCGCGGCCGCATTGTGTTGTTGTTGTTGTTGATGGCTATTTATTAATCAAATAACAATCGAAGAAAAATATGTTACGAGCCGCGGAATCTGCCATCGAAACCGGACGCACCTGAGCCGCGACTAGCGCGAATAAAAGGACAGGGAGAGGATAGGGGGACTGAAAGAAAGGGGGGAGCGATAGTAAGAAAGGATAGGGGTAGGGGGTAATAAGCACTATGTACAAATACCGAATACTGAAATAGCTGCCGCATTACGCAGTCAGAATTAAAGGCGCCACAATAACGCGGGTAGAGCGGGGCGAGATAAGTATCGGACGCGCAAGGTCAAGGCCGTTGCGCACAAGCAGTGTGCAAACAAAAGGTGGCGCTGGGATCCGGTATGTTGTTGTCCTGTTTCACTTGTGTTTGTTTTTTTGCGCACGCGCTTTACATATGCCCGCAGCGCCTCTCCGCGTGAATGGGAATTGGGGGGGGGGGGGGGGCTTCCATATATGGGAGAGCCGTTCTCCACGCAGTGCGTGGTGGGGCAAGCACGCATCCGCCCGCGCCTCTTTTTCGCCTTCGATGAGACAAGCAAGAAGAGGGGCGGGAAAATGGCACATTCGCATGCAACACAATCGGGCCCCGATCCGGAAACGCCGTGCCCCCGTTTCACCTCCAATTAGTTTGCGAGCCCCCCCAGCTCACCTCTTTTTTCCGCTCTGAGGACGCCCCGCGACGACTACACGGGAAGTGCGCAGGCAGACGAAACAAAAGTCGCGATAGAGAGCACGGCGTTCTGAGATGCGACGCGAGGAGCGCGAGTCACGTGACGCGGGGAAACAAAACGCGTTTCAGCCAGCCGTTCTGAAACTCGGTAAACATCCATCAGCGCCAGGGATTATGGCAATAGGGCACCGTGCTCGGGTCGCTATGGTACACCGGTAGAAAGTTGCAGTAACGTGTTGGTTACCTGGGGACGTCACCTATACTGCTTGATCAATGGAGGACAGCGCCAAGGGTTGACCACTCCCTTACCAAAATTTCTTTTAAACAGTCTATAGACTGTCCATGGACTTGTGCCTATAAAGTCGATAGACTCTCAATAGACAAACCTTAGAAAACACTCTTTACGCAATACAAATCCTTTAGACAGTCTATAGACAATCTGTAGATTTATGGCCATACACTTTTAGTAGACTTTTCTCTGTAGACAGTCTATAGACTATGAATAGACGGAAAGAAACATCTATAAGAACGCAATAGACGATATAAGAAGTCTATAGACTGCCTATAGACCATTTTTGTAAGGGAGCGGTTATTAATTTTATTTTCACCGAACAAAAAGAAATATCTATAGGAAAGCCATACAGGCTATAAGAAGTCTATAGACTGTCTATAGACCCTTTTTGTAAGGGTAGCTGTCATTCAGTTTATTCCCACCGAAGTACTGCCGTTAACGAACCCCTTGTAGATATTTAATCGTAGTTCCCAGTACCAAATTAGCCAAACGCAGAGATTCACGCCTGTTCTTGAACGCTAAATGAGTGATTTGTACGCCTGCATATTCAAGGGCATTGCTTTTGCTGCGTGAGTCTCGAAGAGTGAGCCCTCTACAATCAAAAGGCACCCTATAGCAGCCCCCTAGCTGGAGAGCTGCCGCGTAACCTCCGCCACTCTCGATCCACCTACCCAGTCCCCCCCCGCCCGCTATTCACCTTCCACCCAACTCTACCCTCCACAAGGCCTCCACCCACTAAAAGTCCAAGCGGCAGAGGAGTGAAAAAGCGACGGTGAAACCTAATTCAAAGTCGCAGTGCGAAAGAGAGGTGACCACCAGAAGCACCACCCTCCAGTCACTTCCCCACCCGAACCTCTAGGTAGGGGGCTTCCACTCGCCTACCGCTACCCTCCACCTACATTTCCTCTCCACCTCCACTTTCCAGAAACACCACTCCGGCTCTTTCACTCTCTAGAAATATTCTGTCGCGTAAGCGAAGCCTGGGCTAAGAAAGCATTCATTAGAGTAGAAGTATCAAAGTAACCATTGAGGGCAAATGTCTGGTCATTCTGTAAATGTTTTTGTAGCGATAGCTACATTACGGTAGCATTTCGAGCCTTCAGCGTGGCGGCGCCGCCACCGCCACGTGGTCACGTGGTTGGTCACGTGGTCACTCGGCCAGCTGTAGCTATCGTGTCACTCCAGGTTTAACCTGACTCCAGAGCTTAACCACCGGCAATGTTTTGTGTCAGTATTTCACAACACGAAATCTAAAATGTAAAGAACGGAAGCGCGAGTTTCACAAAACGCAATTGTACGGCGTCGGGCTCTTAAAGCAGCTCTTGTGAACGTCAAGACCGAAGAAAGTGCGGGCACAGTGCCAAAATGTTAGCATGCCTTCTTGCCTTCCTTGTCTAGTCACTTCGTTATTCAACAATATCTGTTAGTTCACAGGAACGAACTCAGGGCGCCCTAAGTGGCAGCAGGGGAAGCGAACGTTTTTAAATGTTGGAGAGCTCGATTTCTACTGCTATCAAAAATCGCTTTTATTCCGCGCTAGTAGTGCATTGCGCATTTTCTCGTTTTCCTAGACCTTTAAATAAAGTACACTCGGAGACAAAAGTGCCACTGATTACGGCACACAAGCCTGACATTAACCTCCGGGTATAGTAATGGAGCTATGGACTTCGGTAGCCGCTCACTCGTCCTGAAGACATCTGTCCCCGATAATACATGCGGAAAAACTCGTCCGTCACGTTCTGCCGTAGACTTTGCGCTTCTTTAAGAAACTTTAAAGAAAATTTCGCTCTAACATTTACTCTGATTTTTTTCTCTCATGACTGCCCATAATCATCCCGCCCTGATCTGCTTCTCTACCATTCAACTAAAAAGTCGATTTCACATGGCAGTTCCTGGCCATTGTTCTAGCCTATTTCTAGAAATATCGAAAGCTCTCATCCATGGTAATTGACTAAAGAATGTCCTAAAAATGATGAAACTCTGCTGCGTACCATAAACTCCTCATCACTCCAGGCAAGAGCAAGTACCCTTGATCATTTTCCTTCATTTGACGTCAGGGAGCCTCCTCTCCGGACAGTGTTGGTCCGGCAGTGCTAGGGCTATTCTGTGTGCAGTGTGCTCTCACCCTTCTCTTGCGCATGAGTACTCAAAAGCTCAGGCAGGTGCTGTTGTTCAGCGAGATAGAGAGAATAAAGAACAGGGAGCATAACCAGGAATAAGGCTTGGTTGACTACGATTCATACATAGATGGGGATAAAGGGAGTAATAGAAGAGAGAACCGGAGGTGAACATGGTCACGTGTCCCCATGGAAGGTGACCATTGCCACAGGGCTGTCGCGGGCAACATAAAAACAGCAACAATGAACAGACACCCACAATCCGTCTACGGGCGGCCACTCTATTCCCTTACTTAATATGCAGTTGCGTAAGTCAGTAAGGCAGTTTATACGCTCTAATGAGCACTGTGTGACCTCTCGCTCATTTGCTCCCACTTACGTGTCTCCGCTATGGTCTCTGGATTTCGTCGAAACCGACCAGAGTGCGGTACGAAGCCTTTCGTCAGATTTCTTTTCATCTTCTTTCGATGCGGGCTCGGGACGAGATGAGACGGCCGCGCCCCTCCCTGACAAGCGTGCCGATGTCTTGCACTCATCCAGGGCGAGAGCGGTGACGCAAAAGCGAGATGGCCGCGTCAGCATACTCCTGGCAAGTGCCTACCGCGACGAAGCGTTCGCACACTGCACTCCCCTGTTTGCTTGCACCACCACCACTACACTCGCGTGACTCAGCGAAGCCGGCGCACAACAAAGGGACGCCGAGGAACGCCGTTGATTTACGCGGAACATCGTTCTCGCGACGGCGCTGGAGGCGCCTCTTTACTGCGACAGCCATTTCACTCCAGCCTATCTGTCCACGTCGAAGTTGGCGCAAACGTGTTGCCTCGCGAACGTAGAACGCGAAGGCCGAACGTGGACTTGGAGAGCGACAGCCCTGGTTTGCTGTGTCGAAAAGTAGAAGCCAACGCTTTCCGTCCCGGTTAGCTCAGTTGATAGAGCGACTACTCCGGTGAAGCGGTGGTCCGGGTCCGGACCGCGGACAAGGACGAATTGTCCCTTAACTTCGAAGTTTCTGAGGAAGCTGTATAGCTTTCCTTTGTAGCCATGTGGCAGCGCTAGGGTGGATGTCAATGAGTAATTACTCCCTTATTGGAAGCCAACGAAGCGGTTGCCTGGCGCTTTCCTCTTCACTGATCACCACACACCCAGACTTCTAGTGCTAATAGTGTGGAGAACTATATATTTGGAATTCAGGGATGGTGAAAATTATAGGTGAACAAAAAAAATAAAACCGATGCATGGTGCCAACAACCTGGCTTTTATCTCACTCTTAGAACGTAATCGTTTTACCACTAAAAAAAAAAAACCTCGCGCAGGAATAATTTCAGAGGAAAGACGCAGTAGGCGATGCGGAATGGCTGTACTTTTACAAGTTCAGGATTTCCTTCACTGCTTGAATTATTCTCATTTCATATCTGCACGTAAGGAAGTTTGGAGGGGCTTTCAACTAAAAAGAAGATAAGCGTAAATATAATTGTAAACCTACCATACTGACATCAGGTGACGGGGGAGTAACAACGCCCAAACAAAGAACACTACAAAGATAAATTTACATTATAGGCTATACTTGGCTGAAGGCTATCACGACAGAATTACGCTTGCTGCAAGGCTAGTTAATGCATTTCTAGGTATTTAGTTAGCTCATTACAGGACGAACACAAGACGGAGCACTTTGTTCCGTGTTTCTTCCTACATGCCATGACCGTTTGGTTGGCCACAGAGCCTCACGGTACTCAGGAAACTTGAGAGGGATAGGAAAAGGGTTAATGGAAAGGCTACACAACAAGTACAAAATGGAATGGACGTCCGCACAACCTGCCATTAATTAAGAACAAGCATTTCATTCTGCGAAGAGCTGATGCGGACCCCTTAAATAATGACCGAAGCCCTCTAGCTAGAACTGCGCCTGCAGCATACTTTGCCTGGGCCTTACAGTAGGCAGGCGAAAAAAAAAAAAAAGACAGCTCGCTCCCGCACCGTCTGTGTTCTGAACTGAAGTCGCAGGCATGCGACATCAAAGGTTCGGGGCAGACACGCACTGTAGGCGCAACTGATAAGCAACCGACTGTGGAAGAGAGCCTGCGGGTTAGCGTCTTCTTCTGGAATGCTCTTTTTGGGGCGGCGGGATATGGCGACCTCTGAAAGAAGGCTCCGTCAGTCGGGTGCACGGGCGACGACGGCGCCCCGTCGCGCAAAAACACGGCGTCCGCCGGGCTGGCTGGCCACGACGACGGCTAGCGAGGGGCCACCCCCCGTCCGCCACCACAGAAACACCACCCATCCCTCCCCAGCAGCCGCCTCATCTTCGGCGCCAATCAAGCCGCCGCTGGACACGCCGAACTGCTGCTTTTGCTTCTGCCGGAGTGTACAAGCACTCCCTCCCTCCCCTTGAACACATCTCGCCCCCTCCCCCTTCCCTCGTTCCTGGGCGCCCGCGCTTCTCTCGACGCTGCTCGTTACCTGGGCGCCCCAGGTGGGGCACCGAAGGAGGGGAAGGCAGAGGGGGAGGGAAGCGGGGGGTTGGCGCGCTCGACCGGAGCTGCTGGCTCGCACTGGCGGCGCGAAGAGCAAAAGCCAGCCGCCGCGCGGGGGGAGAGGGGGAGGGGGGAGGGCGCTGGGAAGGGGGGGAAGGAAGGGTCGTCCGTAAAGTCGACGTGCCATCCTTCGGAAGCGCCAGTACAAGCCGATCGCGCACACTGAGCGTGGGTCTTCTCTCTTCTTCTGCCCGTTCCCTGCGACCCGGTCGAGACACCTACCCGCTCGGGCCTGGGATAAGACAGCCGTATACCACTACTGCACTCGCTACTTCCAGTGCGGAAAGAAAAGGAAACATTTTCCTCGATTACTCCTCAGGAAGCAGGCCTTCTGCAAAGTACCCTTTTTCTGGGTGCAGATATATAGCACTTTTTATTTTCACCACCTCGAGGTCCTTCGGAGCGATCCTCCGACTGTGGTTCCCCCCTGAGATCCTTGCCGGAGACTGCGCTTTGACTCTGCCCAACTTCCTGCCTACTTCGTCCGACATGGTGAGTGTTGTCGCCGCTGCGTCGCTTATCCGCGCGTCTTCCGCTGTAACGGTCAACATGCACAGTTTTACGTGCGCGGGCTGGCATGATCCCCGCAAGGAAAGTATTTCAAGCGGAAGTGGGACGCGGAAGGACAGACAGCTCGATATATTCGTCCTCTACTTATCAGTCTCGCTGTATAAATCACCAGGGCCATCTACCCATTAGGGGCAATATTTGTAGACCAGTCAGCGTCTGCGTGTCTTGATGCTTTCATCGTATTTTCAAGCTCGCACTGTACGTGCTCTTAACAACAAGACACATAACTGCCGAATGTGCCTTGCTTTTCAACTCGTTAAAACAGCGTTCATGGTGCAGCTTATCGGCGGGTATGGGCTTGAGACACAAGGAGAGGGGCTTTTCAAGGGTGTATCCGTTTTCGTCAGCAGGTCGTATGGTCATAGCGATAAGTGTTCGTTTCCGTTTGGTGCTTGATTTAGTGGCGTTGTTTATTTCCTCGCATTAAATAAGACGAGATGTACGGAGACGAGTGGGCTTAGAGCAATCAATGCCCCGGAAAATTACTTTTCTGATTAACTCGACGCACTTTACGATCTCCCTTAATACTCAGCCTCTGGGGCATTAGTGAAGCGATATCCGCACTTGAGGAAAATTTATTCCGGAAGCTTAAGGAGAATGATAGGCGGGTTTAGGGGGAGGAAGGTGTGAAATTCAAATAAATCATGAGACACGCGATGGATCGGCTGATTAAAAGAGTATTAATGAGCTGCTAGAAAAAAAAAAAGCGCATGTCCCTGAAATTCGCGCGATATGCCAACGCGATCAGGACATTTTTGGGTGGGTCTCAACAGAAAGCGACCGATGCAAGTGTCACGCTTCGCTTCCTGCTACCCGAATCCTTTCGCCTTCGTTGCGAAGATAACGGCTCGGAGCTAGCGAGCTATGCGGGCAGCGGCACCCTAGTTACAATTCCGCGCACGACCATCGCGGCCGTGTCTCCGCAGCGCTCAAAGACGCGTGGGCCGCTCTGCTTAGCATGCCGTTACAAAGTGCGATCAGCAGCAGTGCGCGGCTGCGTTTGGCGCTCTTAGGTCAAGGATAGGTTGTTTGGCGGTGCCTCTGGATACGAATGCTTGTTTCCGCGCCCACGGGTGCATCTGATGTTTGTCGACGGAACTGCTGCTGAAACGTGATGACGCAAGAACAGAGATCCAAAGACCGACAAGTTGCTTTGAATAAGGACGCCGGGAATGTGTGTTTGCATTGTTGTCTTCCGTCAAATGCTCAGCATATTACATTTGCAGCCTCTACTAAATGAATCGGAACCTGTCTAAAGCGTGGAGTACAAAAGGCTTGTTTACCGGTATCCGCGGTACACAGATAGAAGCGATAAACTTGCTACCACGGTCCTCTTGACAGACCGCGTCAAGCCGCCATGCGGCGGATGTATGCTGGATAAGGTTCTAAATATGAATAAACTCCAGTGAGCGAAGGAACGTATCCTACTGGAATTGATATCCGCGTTTTTCTTACCGGTTTTATTCGTGACTATAATATGAAACAATGCTTGTTCCTCGTACTAACATCATGACTGCAGGGAGACATTAGCAGTGTATGGAGACTACAAAATTAAAAAAAAAAGAATGAATGTTTTCCGGAGAAATGACAGGTTGAGGCGCACAATATTCAGCGAGGGCGCCGGACTCGAAGTTCGGAGGTCGTGTGTTTGGATCCTACCGGCGGAATGTGGTTGTTTGTTCTTCCACTTTATAATGAATTATTTAAGAAAATAATTTCTCCTAATAATCGAATAATCTCCTACAGTAACACCACAAATTAAGAGCGAAAAAAACATCCCCTATGTTCGTTGGTTTCGGTGACTTTTGGCTTTCGTCATAAACGTCATAACAAGCCGCTCTTTTCCCTTCGCTTGCCTGCTCAATCAGTGCAATAGTGCAGGTGCAGGTGCATGGTGGGAAAGCCCTTTGTCCAAAAGTGTTCACAGTAGCGAACCTTGCAATATAGAACGAGAATAGACCGATCAACAATGTTTCACGTGTCAAGGAATCCCTATATAAGCGGTGAGGCGTGCCGTACTGGAAGCCTCCGGATTAATTTCGACCACTAGGGGTTCGCGGTCTGCAAACTAAAATTTAGAAAGCCACGAGTTTTTGCATTTTGCCTCCATCGGAATATAATCCGGATTGGAGCTGCGAATTCGGGCTCAGTACCTGGGACATTGCGCAGCGTAAGGCGGGGAACATGACAATTTTGAAGAGTACCACGAAGCTAATAGTCTGTCCCGAATTCACGATTTTATTACGATTTAATTGAAAAGAAAAGAGACCGAGAACGTTTGTTACGTTTCTCTGTAGAGAAGATGACGCTTCTTACGGCTTACGCACCTATAGGCCTGCTTGGGCGTGATATAAAAAAGGGCCCATCGTTTCGTGGTAAAACACGATTTCACTCGATTCGTGCGCCGTGTGAAAAATTCCATAAAATTGGGCTAAACCCCATTTCTACCCAAAAATGCATATTATAGATTAGTTTGGCGGTGTTCAAAGCTGAAGGCACGCCACGGAAACAAGCGGATGTAATGTAGTTTTTCTGAGATTCATTTTCAGTTAGCTGGTGACATTAAACCTCTTTTAACGCTTATTATTCATGGCACAGCTCAATCTGTGGATAAGTTCGACAAACAAGGGCTCAGATGTGAGTAACAGAGTAAAGGCACTCATAGCCAACCATTCTGGACAAAAGCATTTTTCAATGGGGAAGAGTTTATGCGCGCACCTAATTTATGTCTTGTAAGATTTCGCTATAACAATCAAATATCCGCAGATCTCCCGTGAACAGGCTTGCATTATTTTGCTGTTAACGTTTTTGTTATCGTCAAAAATGTTCCCCGACGGAAAAACATAAAAAGAAACATTTTGCTACGCATTAGAAGAATGGACCATAATCCTCAATATTTTCATAACAGTATATAGCTTACAACATAACAATATTCAAAATTTTTGTCCAAGAAAGTTGGACATGAAAGGGACGCTGTTTTTCCGTTACTGTATCAAGCGTTACCCACGCACACGGCGCACTGTTTCAAGGCTGTTGAGCGTTTATAGTGGCCGCAGTGATGTGGAATGGCTTCACAATGCACAAAAAGCAGGCAGTGCTGCACACGATGATGATAGCTGAGCGGCGAGGTAGTTGCAAGCAAATAAAAAAAGAGAAATATGTTACGTGCAGACCACTTTCGTGGTGCGAGCTGTTTATGAGAGAGAGAGAAAAACAATAATGGGAAAGGCAAGGAGGTTAACCAAGCAGTGTCCGGTAAATCTGCTGCCCTACACAAGAGAAAAGGGCTGAAGGGAGAGAAAAAAATAATGTTAAGAGAAATACAACATTACAGTGTTACATGGAATGCGTCCGTAGTAGCCAATACTCCTTGAGAACACAGACAGCAGACGGAGTATATGAAAGTAATGAGTACTGAAGCGAAAAGGCATTTTCATGTCCCGGACAAAAACTTGAGCTAATAGCCGCTTCTTTTTGCTCGAAAATAATAAGTGGAAATAATTATGCTTATAAATATATTTTGCAATAAGGGAGTTATTGCTAATTGGCATCCACCCAAGTGCAGCCATAGGGCTACAAAGGAAAGCTATACAGCTGTCACTGAAACTTCGTACTCCAGTGGCAGCTGTATAGCTTTCTTTTGTAGCCGTATGGCTGCGTTTGGGTGGATGCCAATTAGTAATAACTCCCTTATTACGAATCTACTTCAACTTAGAGAATTCCACTAAACATTTGACCAACACTATGAAATCCTTTGTTGAATCACGGCATTTCGACCCAAATTTCAGCTCGAAAAATAATCCCCGATTCTTTCCCTCCCCCCTCACCCTTGGGAAAAAAAGATAATTATTTCTTTCCATCACTATTACTTAATGATGAAAATAAAACTCGAAATGCAAAGGCCCTCGATATAAGCCGACAAAATCTGACTCTGCGCTGTTTACGGGTGCGGTTTACATACCGGAATTACACTTGGAGACGAGTGGCCTTGTCGTCGCGTTCTTTCGCCAGATTTTTCGCCTCACGCAAGCGGTCCAGTCAGACCTTCATCTAGTGCCCGCCCAAGTTCACGCTGAGTGCATTAAACACGTAGCCTTTATGCTGCCATGCCAGATACGTACGCTATGTATACCAGACAGGTATGTGGGCTACAGCGGAGTGCGCTTGTAAAAGAGCCGAGCTGATTACAGACGCTAACGCGATTTGGGTAAGTCCGTGCACCTTTTATCGAACTGCTGAAAAAAGAATTGCATGCCAAAGGTGGCCTTATCTCACTGACCCATTTAATGCTCGGGTTGCGCGTAGCAAAACATTGTTTTACATAACTACGCGCAGCTAAATTTAAGTTACTGCATTTCTAAAATGACTATCAAAGAATGGATGCGGGATCAACCACACAGGCTCCGTAACAGGTCAGTGGTGTAAGTCTCATATTAATGTAAGTCTCAGAGAGACCGATCAGCCTAGCGAGGTGCACAACAAGCACTACTGGCAACTCGATCCCCTTGAAGGAAAACAGAATTAACCGTCAACTTTGTTCCTAGTTCGACTGAAAAAGACGATTGTCGGCTAAGCAGGGGCTGTTAACCACATTATGTTGTTGTTGTCTCACTACCCACACGCAGCTGCCGCGGTGGCTCAGTGGTTATGGCGCTCGGCTGCGGACCCGAAAGACGCGGGTTCGATCCCGGCCACGGCGGTCGAATTTCGATGGAGGCGAAATCCTAGATGCCCATGTACTGTACGATGTCAGTGCACGTAAAAGAGCCCCAGGGGGTCGAAATTTCCGGAGCCCTTCAGTACGGGTCCCTCATAGCCTGAGTCACTTTGAGACGTTAAACCCCCATAAACCATCACTACGCACAGATGATTGTGTTCTTTAGTGGCCACGCAAAGGAAGGAGGCTCGCTATATACCTGCCCGTCCTTCTAGTGTCCAGTAACTTCGGCTTGCTTGCAAGCGCAAGCTGTCCTATAACTTATGGAGCCCACTGAATAATAATAATTGGTTTTGGGGGGAAAGGAAATGGCGCAGTATGTGTCTCATATATCGTTGGACACCTGAACCGCGCCGTAAGGGAAGGGATAAAGGAGGGATAAATAATAATTGGTTTTTTTGGGGGAAAGGAAATGGCGCAGTATCTGTCTCATATCTTTGGACACCTGAACCGCGCCGTAAGGGAAGGGATAAAGGAGGGAGTGAAAGAAGAAAGGAATAATAGGTGCCGTAGTGGAGGGCTCCGGAATAATTTCGACCACCTGGGGATCTTTAACGTGCACTGACATCGCACAGCACACGGGCGCCTTAGCGTTTTTCCTCCATAAAAACGCAGCCGCCGCGGTCGGGTTCGAACCCGGGAACTGCGGATCAGTAGTCGAGCGCCCTAACCACTGAGCCACCGCGGCGGGGCAATAAAGGAGGGAGTGAAAGAAGAAACAGGTGCCGTAGCGGAGGGCTCCGGAATAATTTCGACCACCTGGGGATCTTTAGCGTGCACTGACATCGCACAGCACACGGGCGCCTTAGCGTTTTTCCTCCATAAAAACGCAGCCGCTGCGGTTGGGTTCGAACCCGGGAACTCCGGATCAATAGTCGAGCGCCCTAACCACTGAGCCACCGCGGCGGGGCAGGAGCCCACTGACATCTTGCAATCATGTCTGTCCCCAGCACGCTGGTCAAGCAGCGCATGCCTCTTTTGCGCGGGATGTAGCAACTTTTATCCTTCCTTATTTACTTTTCAAGAGGACCGTACACGGCCAAGCTGATATATAAAGAAACAAGCCCTCGCTGTCCAGAGAGAGAGAGAGATACAACTAATCCGCATCCGACAAGTACTCGCTTTCAGCGCGGTGCGATACGCATAAGAGGGAGAGTGTTTTTTTGTGCGTTCATGGCGCCCGCTTCATGCTGCCCGGTGCATGCATGCATTCATGGGTTGCTCGGCGCGCGCCCAGCCGGTGGGGGTAGGCAGGCAGGTAACCCCGGCGGTGCATGCATGGCGAGGGCGACCTGTTTATCTCGGGGCGCGGCCTCGCACGTACAGCGACGTCGCCGCCGCAGTTCGGAGGTCATTAACAGACGCGCTGCGCGTCGCGGAGCGTTTCCGCACAGCGCACCACGGGAAGACCGGCACCATTTGTTAATCAGGGTCATTAACAATTAGGTAAAATGGAAAAGTACCTCACCGAGGGCCCATACAGCGAAAGCCTCCGTTTTGCCATCAAGGTGAAGTCGCGCGCGGAAATAATTAACAACCCACGCTGTATCGTCCACGGGGCCGGTGCAAGGCTGGTCGAACAGTTGCAGTTGAATCGCACGCTCGGACGTGCTATAAACCGAAACCTCTCTTGGTTGTCACGTATGTGGGGGTACGTGGTGTGCAGCCTTGGTGGCGGGATTAGGTACAAAGCCACGCATTCCAGCACTTACGGTACCCCTGAAGCTCGAAAGGCCCCCAAGGAAAGGCCCATCCAGAAATGTCGAGGTCCTGAGCTGCCGTAGGTGCCCCGCTCAATGACTGAAATGAATCAGACCCTGGGGCCTGGAAGATTTTGACCGAGGGTGTATTATCGGCTGTAAAAGTCTGCGCGACGCCCAGGCAAGTAGCCAGAAGTATTTTTCGGGAGAGGCCCGAGAAAGTTGTATAGGGCGAAGCACGGGGGGGACCCGGGCCCCCTCGGGCCCCCTCTTGAATACGTGCCTGACGACAGGTGTTCGAAAAAAAAATTATTGTACCTCTGTCTCGAGACGCGATAGCGTGGTAATGTCACCAGCGGATGTAACATGTACTTCCTCACATATCGTCATAAATTTTAGGCCAGTAGATTATGTGGCTGCGAAGGGAAGTTTTTTCCGCACACTCGCGTTCCGTAAACTTCTGCTGCCGGTAGTACCTTGGCAATAAGGCATTAGTTACTCATTAGCATCCACCCAAGCGCAACCATGCGGCTACAAAGGCAAGATAAACAGTTTCGATTACGAAATTTCTGTGGAAGCTCTATAGTTTTCCTCTGTAACCGTATGTCTGCGCTGTGGTGGATGCTAATGAGTAATTACTCCTTATTACAAATGTACTCCACTTTGGGGGATTCTCCTAAGCATTGGCCTAATAGTACGCCTATATATGTGTTGCAGCCATGTCACTGATATACGCCTTCTGTAAACTAAAGTACAATGATGAGCACAAAAAACCACGAGAGGTTTAAATGCGGGACACGACGCGCCGCCACCTCTATCTTGTGCCCTTGTGAACTTAGCGAATTAGGCGACGTGCGGACGAGGTTCTACGTTAGTTTTGCTGGAGGAACAAAGCAAGTTCATTTGTCCGACTTGCCCTTCAAATATTGGCTCTTAATTCAAGTTGCTGTTATGTATGGCAAGAAAGCTTTGTACCCCGCTGCACTGTGTCTCAAGTGCACCTAAAGCTATCGAGGCAGATCTTGTTTCTAAATCTAGTGCCTTGCTTTCTTGCTTCCTGCTTTATTGTAAAAAATGATTATATTGTGTTTGCGGTGACCGTAAGCTTTCTTGTGAGCGCGTTGAGGTTGTCGCTTACGTGGACTGGGAGAAAGCACCAAGTGAAATTACTACGCGCTGTGTTCTGGAGCGTCTAATATGCGCCATTAGATTTTCTTTACTTCCATTCGACAAAATAACGAACTGCATGCTGAAGATATTTTAACTGTGCACAGTTCGCTTCCTTGTGTGACGAAGCCACAGGGAACATAGATCCTTTACAGTGATAGGCATGTCGTACGGCAAAGCGCTTTCCTTGTCCTGACTTTGTTATTACATTTATTCCCATGGGACGATTGCGAACAAACTTCTGCGAATAATCCTATTGTCCCATTACGCTGAGCTATGTAACATCAAGTTGCCATTGACTTTTTTCTTTTAAAACTGATCACCCGGGGGTCGAAACGTAAAACCCTCGGGAAGTATGACCGGCATCCGGAACAGCCTGAGCAGGTATGGCCCTATTAGTTTCGGAACAAGCCGCCACTTTCGAGTGCGCCATTACAATTAAGTGACAGTGTTGTTATCAGTTTTATTCTTCAGTGCAACTCAAATGAACGCGTTTTCAGGCGTACGCTTATAGTATAAAGAACAGCTGCTACGTCTGCAGTTAGAGATCGGCTCGCTGTGCTTAGTTGCACAGCGCCACCGCAGCGACGCAGTAACACGTGGTATCCGAGTACGTAAACCGGACTATTATGCGGAGGTAGTTTCTCGCGTTCGCCCAATCGCGGAGGCAAGCAACGATTGCCAGGCATAGGACGTACATGTCTGCGATGCAAGCTTCGTGTTCGGCAAGGTATACAGTAGAATAGAACACATCTTTTGCGTCCCGAAATTTAAGTTGTACACTTTCCTTCCCGGGTACATATCCCCTGCCCTTATTTCTTGGTACCTTCAGGGAGGTATCGAGGAGAGAGAAAGTTTTCTGTTTTGCACACTCGTAATGTTTTCGACGCGCGCAATGCAGGTGTTCCATTTTGTTTCCCATTTTCGCTTCCTATATCTTTCCATCATTCTTAGAACCGATCGCTTTTGTACTGTGCCACTGACGTCTCATTTTCCCGCTTTAGAGCAAAAAGCGCTTGCCTCGAGTTTGGAGGCAACCCGGGTTCCAAAGACAAGCACTACTTGTACGCGTGCCACAGCTAGGAAGGCAAACAGGCCGCAAACACTACAGCACCGCACCCACAAATCAGCTGCAGCTGTCAGATTACATCTTACTTCTTGTGCAGCGCCCCTCCCGAACACCCTGCAGGGAACTCTCGGGTGTTTACACAGGTTATTGCACATTTGAACTGAAACGCGGGGTCTGCTGTGTTTTCATGGCGCTCAGAAATTTCAGCAATGGGCAAAGCACCCGTCGTTTAGGAAACCGAACAAAAGCAAAAAAAAAGTTGTTGACCAAGCCGAAGAGAGTTCCCGTGGGTCGAAAGAAAGGCGCAAGGTTTCTTTCGGTGGGGCCAACAGCCACGTGAGCACAGACGTACTCAAGATGTCGTTTTTGTCAGCTGAAAGCGAAACCCCCTCGATTCCGAAGCTTGGGGGAAGGGTCATCCCCCTTTTGTGACAATGAGGCAGCGGGACAGCGGGGTGTGGGCAGAAGCAAACATCGTTTGGAGGGCATTGACATGGCTGTGGAACCTTTAGTGGCGGTTAGGTTGCAATGCCAGTGACTGCCGCGACGAAAGGGGAGTATGCTTGTCAGTCAGGGCCTCGTAAAATATCGCTGCGGTTCCTGGCAAGCGTCGCGAAACGATGGTAGTTAACGTGGTTGATCCGTTGCACGTGCGGGAAGTTGGAAAATTTTTACGGAGAAAAAAAAATAAAGAACACAAGAGGCGAGAAGAGCACAACAGGGCTTTCTCTTTCCGCTATTGCTGTCAGAAGCTCAGCAGAGCTGAGCTTGAGAACGGAAAGCTTGCCCTTGTAGCTGCACTTAGTTGCAAGGCCCGTTCGTTTCTCGTGGTGGGGGCGTCTGTTTGCCCAAGCTTCGCTTAAGCTTATTGCGAATTTTTTCTTCTTGGGTGACAGAGACAATTGCTGCGCACAGCGTGACGCTTCCGCAATTCAAGATTATCAAATTGCGCTTGACTTCCTGCATCTCGCGGTGTAGAAATACGCGTCCTGTATTCCAGAAGGTGGAGGAAGAAGGCGCCAGGACGAGTGACATCGCTTGACACGTGAATTAAAAGTTCTCACCTATTGACTCACCTCAAGTCTATCCAAGGCATGTCATTATGCACCCGCTTCCGCCTGCTCTCGCAACCTGGTGGCAAAGGGCCAAGTGTTCCTTGTCTATCAAGCGGCTAAGGAGGAACTAGCAAGGGCAGCAAAAGTGTTGGCAGGAGGAGTGGTGACCAAAAAGAAATGCCTGTATCCAAGAGTGCACTATCTGCATGAAACAAGTTCATTGTGGTAGATAAAAATAATGTTCTTCTTCTTCTCTCTATGCAATGCCAGATGCGCTGAAATTTCTGCTGTTCTCGAGAGCGAAACATAGTGAACGTGGGTTGGAAGCTTGTCAAGAATGCCTTAATTTTCAATGTATAGTTTGTACTCACATGCGCTTAGCGAGAGCTCGTATTTGATTGCAAAAATGATTATCGAGGACTGCGGAATTCAATTATTGTTTCAGCTGAAATAGGTCAAAGACAGCAAGTGAATCTATTCTTTTCTACGTCATTGCGTGCTTTAAGTTCCCCTCGTGAACTTCGGATCTTATTAGTCCATTTTTTGTGTGTGAATAGGCATTAATATTCTGATTCTCGCACTTAAAGCAAAAAATGCATGTGCATCCCACTTGTGAATGTCATAAACCTGTTTGCACGCGCAAAGAAGCAAATATTTTGAGACCTCGCAAATATGCGCATCAAAGGCATAGTCAGTTCTTAAATTTTTTTGGGCTAGGCAAGAATACACTGACTTCTCTTCGACAAACTCTAGTGCCGGCATATCACATTGTGGGAAAACAACGAGTAAAGAAATGGCAGACACAAGTTCGCTCACCACGATATAACGTCCCATGCACTTCCTCGAAGCGAGAGTTGAAGCAGGCAGTTGCCCGAATGTGCGCCGCAAGAACAGTATGTAAATAAAATAACTAGAGAACAAAATACATCAATAACACTCGGCTGAAGGGTTTACGTGTTTACCGACGAGGGTGTAAAATTACGCGACCTTCAAATGCTACCTGAGTTTAGAGTGCTGCAGCAAAGGCTCGGCGTGCGGAATCCTAATCCAGACTAAATGCGAGTTAGCGGCCTATTTCTGTCACCCCTAAACTCGATATTCACATCTAAATTCTTCCGTATACTGGGCAACATCCCTGCCTTGCTTATTTTTCTTTTACTTCAGCCCGCGTTTTCAAAGACGCATACTGCGCCGTCGTAACGCCGGAAGTGAGCGGACGGGTGCTTTTGCTACCCCTGCCCATCACAGTGAAAGTGGAAAAAGGCCGGAGAAAGTTTGACCCATATGATGTTCCGCGTTGTTGTCCGCGGCTGAAGCGCACGGGCACTCGCTGCGGCAAACAATAGCAGCAGTGCAGCCGTTCAGCCATTACCGCATCTTCGCCGGCATCGTGGTCTTCGAGAGGAGCTCCCCACCACCGGTAGAGAGCTAGGGGCCGTGTCTTCCGCGCGGGTCACGATGCTTTTGTTCTCGGTGCACTGACGGGAAAGGGAAAGGTGGGCGAGAAGTGCAGAGGCACCCAGCACGCCGGCATATCGGAACACAAAGGAGGAGATGTAACAAGCGGGTAGATTATATGGGCCGCTGTGCGTGAGAGTTGCATGCTACACGCTGCGGCGATGATCTTTCCAAGTGGCACGCGCGAGCTGAGGGTATACTACAGGGGCGCAGCAATGAAGACTGTAATGGCCCATATCGGGCACGAATTGTTTTCTTTAACGTAGGTCGTGTGTTCAGCTTGACATTTTATTTCATTCGGTCAGGATTCCTCTAGATCTTTTAACTGTTTACAACTTGAAGAGCGCATGCGCATCCTGGACTATGTCACGCATGCGCAGAAACCTGCCTCTGTCAAATTCACCGATTGGAACTTTGCCGCCACAGTCCAGTATCAATAGGGCTGCGCCCATAAGGGTAAATCTGGAAAGGTGTATTATGAGCTGCTCGAATTTTTCTGGCTTCTCGCAGCTTCTTCATTTCGTCGCCCGCGGGGAGGGCCAGAAGTATGTTTTTTTCTTTTCTGCCTTTCTCTCGCACCCGCGTTGCGAAAACCATTTGCATGGAACTGGCGCAAATTCAATGTCACTTTCTGCGCAAAAGTAACGCGGGGGTGGGACGTACCCTCGCGCCATCACGACGGGAAAATCTGCTATTTAGTGCGCGCATTCAAGGGCCGTCGACGTGAGCTTTGCGCAGCCTCAGCAACAGCAGACTAGCGCAACGCCAATGAAATGGCTTTGTGTAAAAAACAAAAATATTTACAAGAATTAGACTTTGACCTCCTTACACTGCAGTGCAAATCTGCGTAACATTGTTAACCGCAGGTCTCTGGGGTAATATACAGATCAACTGCAATACTCTGCTGCCTGCTGAAGTGTACACAGATATTTAACACTCAAAATGCGTCTTTTGCGACCTAAACAGAACGCGAACATCTCATGTGAGCTATATATGGAACGCCTTTGTTCGGGCGTTACTTGTTGTGGAAGCTAAAAGGGTCGTACCACCATCTCCTTTGATAGGTTCCTCCGGTTGATTGTGATAAGAATTCCTTGTAGAACATTGGATATTGTGTGGCTTCGTCTTGTCAAGGAAAAAGCAATGCGTATCGTTGTCGGTCAAAGTTGCTTTGAATACGACCATTCTGTTTCCTCCCTGGTATTTATTTCCGCTTGCTTTGCCCGCTTCGATGCATAATATGGCTTCGGGCAAAGACTTCTCTAAGGAGCCCGTTTCACAGGCAGGTGCAGTTCAAGGAATGTTCTAAGACCTGCAATGATATCTATATTTTGTTGAAGTGGCACAATGTGCAGAGGTTGAAAGCCTTTGTTTCCACGGAATAAGTCTTGTGAGCAAACCTCCAGTGTCACCGTAGTTCCTGCGCAATGACTCCTAATTGGTGCTTTACGTGGGACGCCTATGTATGGAGGGAGTGTTTTCCAGCTCATTCCATCTTGAAGCGTTCAATTACCAAGGTATTTGATGTTTAGGTGAATACTTAAGGACCTTTCACGCTGCGAGTTATTCCGGAGCTGGCCCCTATGGGGCTTAACCTTTGATCAGACAGTTATCATCATCAGCCTAACTACGTCTACTTCAAAAGAAATACCTCTTTAATATTACTTCAATCAACCCCGTTCTGTGCCAGTTGCTGCCACCTTATACCCGCAGATTTCCTGATCTTATCTGGTAGCCTGACAATCTGCCACCCGCTGCTACGCTTTCCTCCTCAGAGAGTTCAGGCAGCCATAGGCTGATTTAGACGGCGGAAGTTGCGATCACGTTTCTAAGGGCCTACATGCAAAAACGCAGAAAACTGTACAAACACCTCACGTTTTCAGCTCTCGGCGAGCGTTGACAGAACTCGCTCCGCCGCACTAACCAGTGCTCGATCGCTCACAGTAACCAGAGTCCTATTTTGGGGCCTGTGCCTGAAAAACAATATTTTATGCCGTGGCTCTTCCTCGATTAAACCTCGTCGCGGAAAAACAAAATTGAAAAGGAAAAGGCCTACAGCGAGACTAACCGCGTATCAGCGAACGCCGTTCCTTCGGCCTGAATATCTAGATTGGGTCCAGATGCGCAGTTCGGGCTAGTATACGTGCTTGCCCTGCAGACTACACGGCGAAACGGCCCCGTGTCTGTCTGTGAGTGCATGCACTGCGCACAGCAGGAACAGAGACAGGGCCGAGCGCATGCACCGGGCTTGCGAGCCCCGGTGCGCGGATCGCTGCCCACGGCCGCTGCAGTCGATAACAATGACGGAGATGAAAAGGACAAGCCTGGCCCGCCAAGGTCGACAGGCCGTACGCGACCCGCGTCCCCAATTGCGCCCCCGCTTTTGCCGCGGAACGCACGCTCTCCCCTGTGCGCGTGGCGCGCTGCGTCGGCACAGTGATGCTGACCGTTCGCTGTGGCACGGAATTCCGTTGGCGGCGCTATCCTCGGACCGATCGCCCGCAGAGCGCGCTGTTATCGCTTTCCTGTCTGCGCTGCGCAAAGAAATGCCTGCGTGGGGACTATCCCCGCGTATTTATGTTGGGGTCACTGGTTACTTAACCAGGACTTTCAACAAAGCACCGCTCGGGATTCTTTGTATACGTCACCCGGCCACTCATTAAAAAACAAACAAAAAAACAAAGAAGGTCTGGGTTCTCTCGTGCATAGGGGAAAGAGAAAGTGGAAGGACTGGCTGGTCTCACGTGCTTGCCTCGACTCTGCATTATCTTCTTTAGAGGCTGCATTAAGTGTAGCAAGGAAAGAGGAATATCATTTGGTTTTATTGTTTTCGTCCCTCAGAAAGTTTCACGAGGCGGTGTGACACTGAAACAAAGGTTGTGGTAAAGTGCACTGCCGGTCTGCAGTCGCACTTGGCGCTGGCTTGCGCGCTTCCGTGAGAAGAGGATGCCCTTGAAAAATGAAGGGCTCGCTTTGCGCCTCCAAGGAGCGGGAATTTATTGAGGCAGGGATACTGAGCTCTTGCCACGTGCAGCTCAAATTTTCGCTGAACAAATCGAAGATCACGATGTGGTACGACGGTTCTGAGCCTGACCTCGCACTCCAAAGAATAAACATGGATCTGAAGGACTGAATAGGGTTCTTCGCTGGGAGCGTACGCCTGCCTCGCGTGCTCTGAGTGTGACACGCGTCAACTGTGAAAAAAAAAACAACAACCTTAAGAAGCATTTTGAATCATAACTATCAATACCTGCATGCCTAAGGAAATTTCATGTTGCCTTTCTTTAGATGCGTTTTATTGCTGCTTACGACACCATAGAAGACGCCGTCTAGAATTAGTAAATATGAGCAACCCTTCTTGTAGTTGGTTGTTTCTTACTGTTGGTTTCCGCTGTAAATGTCCTGACCAGATATGATAATATATCGAAGCAGTACTTCTCCAAAACATGCAATCGTTTCACTGATAAATTGACCTCTTCTACTGCAAACGCGCTTCTTCCGCGAGATTTCTTCGTTTAAACGATCTCACTGTGGTACATATAGTTCATAATCGAGTTGTGGTTAATGTTAGGTCAGTGTTTCATCATCGAGCCTTAGCACACCCTTTGATAACACAAACCACTTCGACCAGACCGACTACTATAAATATGTCGTTTCTCGCTATCCTTACAAATGGTGGATAATAACGGTTGTAACCAGCTCTAAATAGGCAGTTGAGATGCTTTGGCACCGTTGCCGAGGGTATTTGACTTAGAAACGACGGCCTCATCTTTGCGCTCAAGGAACAACCACTCCAATGATTCGTCATGCAAATAAGGACGTGCTAGCATGCAGTCATCGTGGAGTCCTGTTTGACCCTCAGAGCTTCAAGGTAAACGCCCCGAGTGAAGTTGTTCCAACCGGTTTCTAGAAGCGAAGAGTTGGGACACGATCCAGTTATGTATCTTTCTACCTTTTTCATTAAATTTGCAAAAGAAAACAACCGGCGTTTACTGATGGTACCTGGGCATGCATACTACACTTTGCAGTTGATGAAACACCTTTAGCCTTTGTGCTTGGGCTGTTATAAAAACTCAAAATGCCAGTGGTAACGTGTCACTATTTTACTACTCACTGACACAGTCGGTTTGGGTTGCAGGTCGGTCGAAGTAAACTAATTCTGGCGGTGTAACGGCATTAACAAAGGGTCTATATGGGCCTACTCCTTGCAGTCTGATACGACCTATGTCTGCACGCCGTTATAAAAATGGTCTATAGAGTGTCTATGAACAAAAGTCTACTAAAAGTGTAGGGCCATAAATCTATAGATCGTCTATAGACTGTCTGTAAGATTTCTATTGCCTATACACTGTTCTCTAGGGTTTGTCGATAAATAGTCTATAGACTTTATAGACAGAAGTCTTTGGATAGTCTGCAGACTGTCTTAAGAAATTTTTGTAAGGTTACTCTCCGCCCATATGCATGGCCACCACACAGTGGTTTTCCGCGAGAAAAGAAAAGTCCGTTTTTGATGCATTTTTGTGGTTACTTAAACAAAAATCTAATCGAGACCAAGTTATAAGCACTAAGATTTTGATGCCTCATACCTTGAGAGCTCGGCTCAAAGTCAGTTTTAAAAGCTCAGCGTTGATCTTTTGAGGACGCGCGTAGTGTCCTCGGCTGCCCACAGCTGACGTATCTCAGCACTGAACGCTGTCGACAGGTTTCCTTCGTGGGCTCGTAAACACCTTTTATTTTATTCTTGGAAAACCTGTCTTGTAAGTGTCCTAATAATCGTGCGCAACGCGTTCTTGGGTGAGTCGGCCAGTTGGCACAGGCATCCGCGTAACGAGGCGAGAGAAAGCACCGTTATGAACGACTCCCGTTTGACCGGGTCATTTAGTTGCAGCCAGCTGTTATCTGCGCCATTATTCATCACTACGTAGGCCGAACTATACTAGCACAATTTGTTTCTTCTTTCTTTCTTTCTTTCTTTCTTTCTTTCTTTCTTTCTTTCTTTCTTCTCTTTCTTTCTTTCTTTCTTTCTTTCTTTCTTTCTTTCTTTCTCGAAGTTTGTGTCCTAGCACTCGTTTTGCTGTCACAGAAACACAGGCGATTCGGTAAATAGAAAATATTGGACAGCTAGAAAGGCGAGTTTTAATCTCAGTGAAAAATGGAAGTATTGTGCTATTAGTATTTTAAGGACTATTCGCCTGACACGACTTCATAGCTGTTTCCATGCGTGTGCCACGTTGAAAATGCCGACACACCGACTACGCAGGGTTAATTGTGGTGCGGCATAGTAAGATTGGGACCAAAACAATTTCGGAAGCTCCTACTTACGCGAGACATCCATTTTAACATGCACCCTGTTTTTGTGCCTATTTTACTTAGCGGATTAAAAAAAAAGTTGCGCTTCCTTGAAAGTTAACCGCTTTCGTTCAGTATACCGCAGAACTCACTTTTTTCTTCGTCAAAAGCAGTCTAAAGTTGGCAGTGCCTACCGCTTCTTTGGCGGGGTTGTCTGAAAATGTACTGCTGAATAGATTCCACAGCTCTTAACCACTTTACTCGCGTTGCGCAGACCCTCACCTTTGCAAAACTTCAAAAAAGTCGTTTCACGAACTAGGTGCTCAAGCGTAGCATACCCCGATACTATCGTACACAGGTATGGTAATGCGCTTTTTCCACTGGAATTGTCTTCGAGCTGGTGTATCGGTATTCTTGTTTCCGCCCCGTGGGAGTACGTGGGCATTGAGTTCTTAATAGAGTTTTCTTACCACGTACTGTCATTGCAAATATCTTGCTTTCGCATAGTGTTTGCTTTAACCCATTGTGCCTGACCCTCACAATCTCTCATACCCAGGGATTAGCCAAGCTATTGCCGCTGGCATGCCTGGTGTGTGGTATCTGGCCGCCCACCCAAGCAGCGCCCGTCATGACGCTGGTCGGTTCATCGACGCAAGTGAGCATCCACGCCGTCACCGACCCCACGACCGCAGCTGTCACCGAGAACAGCAGCACCGTGTTCAAGTCGGAGGTCCAAAGCGGGACCGAGGGCGCAGCGTCCACTGTCGCAGCCAGGGACGCCACATCACCGTCCATGACCACAACTACCGCTGCCAGCGAAACATCAGTGACCGCGTCGGCCTCCACGGAGGGTTCCGCTTCGTCCTCGGAGACCACGTCGTCTGCTACTTCAGCCGTGACCATGGCAGCCATGCAGGCTGACGAGGAGAACAGGTCCGTGAGGGTGACCGCGACCTCAAACCCTGAGACATCATCTGTGGCGTCGGCGGCCGTCAAGGGTAAGTCGGACGATTGCACGTTTTTTTTTTTGTGCACTCCAGTAAATCATGTGCATACAGAGAAAAAAAAATGCAGGCTGCAAGCTCGCAACATCATGCAAAACACAATGCTAGTGCCAATGGTTAAAAATGATAGGGGGCGCTCGTGTTGTGTCCCTTCCTTGTGCACTATGGAGCCTCATGGCGCTCGGCCAATTTGAATTCGATTTGATTCCGAAGCATCTCAGGCTGCGCAGACATGCGACACATCTGTAGTGCTCGGCGCTATTAGGGTGTTGGCTGAAGTGAAGTTATCAAAGGAGGGGTAACGTAAAGGACTCGGCTGTATATTTTAAACGCGAGCGAAGAAAATTCGTTCGGTACGCCGGTTGGCCAGTAGGTGAAAAACCAAGTGTGCAGCAGTTCTTGACTCTAGATCGAAAACGGAGAGAGACATGATGATGATGATGATGAGAGAGAGAGAGAAGAAGGGCGGGAAGGTTAACCAGGGGAAGGTATATCGGTTCGCTACCCTGCACTGGGGGAAAGAGAACACGGGGGACATAAAGGAAATGAGGAAAGAGAGCTGAATAAGCATTTTGCGTACCGTAAATTCATAGCCTATCGCGCAGGCACGATGCCTCAAACATTCCGATTTAGCCGACGTACACGAAGGTAACGTAGAAGCGATGAGCGACAACCTGACCATAATAGTAAAAGATCCCGGAGTTCAAGGAGGTAAAGTAAATTGGAAGGATAATAGAAGCCTGTCTGCAGAAGCGATAGACCGCAATAAATTGAGCCGCAGCAAATTTCTATACATTAAGGAAAAATCGGAAATGGCAATACTATAGACAACGATCGATAAACCGATATTGAGCGTTATCCGTAAAAATGACCCTTAAAGATTTTAGAAAGTGATAAAGTGCGCAGAAAGCTTGAAATCAGCAAAAAGAAATCAATGAATTTGCAGGAACCAGTTATGCGCATATCAGCAAAAAGCAATGCTGTAAGCAATGTTAGTAAGAGAATTAATAAGGATTCGGTGCTGATTTGTATATAGTTGCCACTCCAACCAGAAAGCCGTTCCTAGAAACATTCGCCCCGCATGGACAGAAATTCCGGCAGTTGCTGAGGGACATGTAAAGTTAGGAGAGATTTACAAGCATCGGCGTTGAGATCAATAGAGTCACGAGGTCATGAAGCAATATGAGATCATGTGGTGAATGCGGCTGTTTCGAAAGCCGATAGAGCTGTCATTATCGGGGCGCTCGCAGCCTTATATATGCCAGCGTAGTACAGAGTGCTGGCAAACAGTCGAGAAGAAAAGTTACGTCAAAGAATAAAAAAAAAAATTCAGTTCCATGTCCTCACTGCTGTTTAGCACAGATCATTCACTAGGAAAGTTTTCAATATAATTACGCGAAAGCTGGATTTCCGTAATCCAAAAAGAACAGGCAGGGTTTTGGATTATGTGCTGGACAGTAGATAAGAAGATCGGAAGCGTTCCCTCAGAGAGATCACTGAGAAATGGAGAAATCTGCATGCTGTAACGATCCTCTGTATACGACCTTTACATAGTATGAAAAAAAGTGGAAATGAAAACATTACTTGACTTGGGAACGGTAACCGTCTCGCAGGTATTGCACAATTAAGGCGTTGAAAAATTACGCGTAAATCTGTTAAAATTCGTGAAGGGAGTGCACCGCTGCCATTGTCATTCACAATTTTATTGACAATAATGTCAGTGCGTTGGATGGAAAGAAATGGACTGAGAAGTCAAGAAGAAAAAAAACCTTAGCAACATCTTATTAGCTGTCAGTATTGCCTGGTTAACTGACCAACCAAATTAATGAAAATGTATAACTGAAAATGTACAACTGAAATTGTATAATTGAAAGTACACATGTAAACATAGTTATAAACATGAAAGGAAATAACGTTATGTTTAACAGTGGGGCGAAGGAGCAGCAGTCTATGATAGCTTATAGAAAGGAAATAATGTAATGTTTAAGAGTGGGGCGAAGGAGCAGCAGTCTATGATAGGTTATAGTATATCGGAAAGAATGAACGAGTTTATATGACCTAAATAGTTACGCACAGCGGATCTCAATCATAACTGAAAAATCAGTACAATAGCAAAGATCAAATGGAGTGTATTTACGGAGTGCATTAATTAATGCAAGCACTTACCAACGTATCACAAAAGATGATGTCTTAGAATAGGAAAATACTAGCTATTACATTCGGTAACTGAAGCCTGGCTGTTAAGAAAATAATTTCAAGCAGGACCGAGGACAGCACTGCAAGCGGTGGAAATGAAAATGAAATGTGCAACTTTAAGAAAGCAGGATACAACGGCGTGTATATTAGAGAACAAATCAGATTTGATGGCATGCTAACTGAGGCTAAAGAAAGTGAAGAAATGGACATACTGTATAGCACTGAGAAGAGATGGCCGGTGGGCTTTTTAAAAAAAAAGTGATTAAAAAGGAAGTGCAGTCGAGGGTGGCAGTGATTCTGTAGGAGTAGGTAGACGAAATAATTAGAAGAGAAGGCATGTTGATGTCTGGTGGAGACGAGGTTATCTGAATTTCAGTGGGATAAGGCTTCTTCCAGCGGACATGATATGGCTTGTGGTAATGGCAGTGATGCAAGTAGACATGACGGCGTACACTTTCTGAGCTAAGGGGATTCTGCATGCAATGCTGCTGCTGGCGATGATTTGAATTTAATGGCGAAAGGGTAGCTTGGCCAAAGGCCACTATGGATAATGGTTTTTGGTCTACACAAGGTCAGGTCAAAGATGCGTTTTTCCGAGAATTTCACGCCAGAGAAGCTGAGCACGAGGCCAAAGGAAATATTGTGCTCATTTGAAGACCGTTGGGTGCATAGCGACACTGGAAATCTAAACCTGAATGACCACCGCATGCGAGGCGGATGTTCGAATCCCTACCGCCAACCTTGCGGAAGCACTCTTACCGGTACTAGATTAACTTACTAGGCTTTTCCTACTGTCATGAATGTGCATGCGCTCAGTACCTTCATTGTATATAAATGTAACCTGTGTCCACTTCAATAAAAATAGAGTACAGCGCCCGTCTTGTCAATTCTTTCTGTGTCCTCGTCTTAAAATGTAGCGCTGGATTACTCTTTCAAAAACAATTACTGTTGGTCTCTCTATTTATTGAGAGGCGTGGAGCCCACCGTAAATGATATCCGTATCAGTTTTAATAACATCCATATCCATACCTGTTTGTGCGATATCAGTGCACTCTAAAAAACCCCAGGTGGTCGAAGTTACCCGAAGCCCTCTACTACAGCCTCCCTCATAGCCTGAATCGCTTTGGGACGTTAAACCCCATAAAACCGTGCCAGTTTCTAGAATTTAAAAAACGCAGTTGCCCTCGGCGCTGTGGCCCAACAAATTTTGGCTGTGTCGACGAGTTGCGCGCAATGGAGGGTAGCTTTGCTTGCAAGCTTCTCGAAAGCGCATATATTTTGGCGCCGAGGGTAACAGGGCCAAAGAAAACTGCGTTTCCGAGATCCTAAAAAAGGATATGGGTACTGCTTACAGTGTTCTACACACGTGTCAGTAAATAACGGCAATAGTTAAAAGGTTAATTATTCAGTATTAGCTAACCAACCTACTAGGCAACACGTCTTATGCATTCTTATGCGTTGCACCGTTGACAATGTTATGCCGAAAAAAGTGCTCGTCTTACTCAAACAGCCTATTTTTAAAAATTGCTGAACATTTTAGGTGAAAAACCTGGTATAACACACACACACGCACTATAATAATTCAAGGGAAAGAAATGACTTTCTAAGAACGGTCATCGCACCATCGAAGCGATAATCAAACCGGAAATATTTCCTCCCCCTGAACTCTAAGCTTTGGCATGCCAGTGTTCTTGTTTAACTGCCCCGTTCGCATTTAAGTTGTCCTATGCGTAGTGCATGTCCTTGTAACGTAGATGACCTCTGCCCTGCGCACCGAGTGTATCAGCATAACGACGATGCCGCTCTCACACGCAGAGCACTCCGACGAGCCCACGACGACGGAAGAGCGAGAAAAGAGCGACGCGACAGCCACGAGCGGGCCGCAGTCGTCCACGGCGGCCGCTCGCCACGAGGAAGCGGAAGGCCGATCGGGCGATCAGGTACGGAGAGACCGAAAGCGCGCGCTCCTTGTCATGCATGCAAGCAGGAAGCAACAATGGCCGATCGGTCGTGAGCACGCGGGGGGTGCTGTGTGTCAAAGATGCCGCAGCCAGGCGCATATCATGGCCGGAGGGGCGAAGGGATGATCGCATAGCCGCGTAAGGGGGACCCCAGTGTCCCCCAAACGCTGAAGTAGCCCGGCCTGGCATAATGACCGTGTGCGGGCCTCACGCTCGGCTTGAGGTCGCGTACATGGGTAGTGTGCGGCGCCTTCGAATCACGGGCATTCATGTGTCATTTAAGCGAATAAGCGCAGTCCTCGCTTATAATGTTCTCTCCCGCAGCGTCAAGGTTGCATTAACGCGAATGCGCATTCTGCGTCTCTTTCGGAGAAAAAGGCGAGATGCGTATACAGCCGTACAGTCCGTGACCTTCCGGCTGGCATCCGTTTGACCGCTTAGTAATTGTGGTGAGGTATTACTGTTTGTTATTCTATGAGGCAAGAAAGCTAATGCATGCCTCGAAAGGTTGAAAGACTTTGCGGATACTACACGAGAAAATGGTGCAAAATTTAGCGCCCATGTCAATACGCGGAGACATATTTTTCTGAGCATTGAATCGATAAGTTGAAAGGTCGCTAGCCATACAGGTGCTATTTCTCCGGCGTGCTTTATTGAATCCGTGTTCTGTATAACTTCGCAGAGCACGAGCTCGCCACCAGAGACTACTTCTGCAGTGGTCGCTGCCGAGGCCATGGAGAAAGCATCTGAGACATCCTCGGTTCCGGTCGCGGAATTCAGGGAAGACACCTCCACCAGTGAAACCGACAAGGCCGCCACAGCTGAGACGACGACCCCCGCCCACAGCGGCAGCCACACTCCCGAAGCCACGCCCAGTCCGAGCACGCAGGGTTCGACGGAGGCATCGGTGAGCACCGCGACGCCGCCGCCACTAATCACGCCGCCGTCGAAGCCCAGAACGACGCACCTGTCTCCGTGGCAGCCTCCACAGAAGGCGTCACGCAGTCGACCGCTACCAGCGTGGCAGCACCCACTGCAGCTGAGGCCAAGGCGGATCCTGCCGAGCCCGTGCAAGCCGCGTCTTCCGTGAACGAAACCAAAGTGGAAGCGCCCAAAGCCGTCGCCGACGCTGCAGTGGAACCGGTCGTCCAGAAGGCGGCCGACACCGAGGGCCGCTCCGAGACGGCGGTTCCGGTGAAGGAGGCGGACCACGAATCCCACCCCGCCAAGGAAAGCACCGTAGCGATGTCGGTGACAGCTGCGGCTAGCACGGCCACTCCTGCCTCGACCGAGAGTTCCACCGCTGGGGTTACGGAAGTGGCCGGGCGCGCAGCTCCTGAAGAGACAAAGAGCACCCTGGTGACTTCCCAGAGCGAGAGCACCAGCGACAGCAGCACGGAAGCTCCGAAGACAAGCGACGCTGCCGCTTCGACCGAGAAGATGGCTGTCCCTGAGACGACACCAGCGGCCGTCTCCCAGGCTGTCGAGTCCGCGGACAAGACTAGCGTCGAGGTCTCCAAGCCCACGGAGGCGTCCTCCCAGGCTTCCGAAGCCGTGACGACGGGTACTCAGTCCACTGCCTCCTCCAGCGAGGTGCAGTCCGCATCGTCGAACGGATCGACAGAGTCGAGTGCTGCCCCATCAACCCCCACGGCTGCCGCGAGTGAAGAGTCCTCCACCGCCTCCAAGGCAGAGGCGGTGCAAGCGACGACCGTTGCTTCAAGCGCGACTGCGTGATTGTCCAGCAGTCTTTTCGTTCCTTCGTTAAGGTGAATTGGGCTTAAGAGTAGGCCGCGCAATTGACACCCTAAAATCCGTTTCTCAGAGTTGAGATTCGTTGATCTTTAAAGAATCGGGAATGAAATGTGATCCAAATGATCAAAAAACGTTTTTTGTTTAATTTCCGTGTACAGTTTTTTTTTTGCTTCCGGCCTGAGAGGAGAACTGTCGTCGACAATCACGAGGTTGATTCTTTGTTTGAATCACTGAAGCTGAATAAACAAACTCAAGGTAGGGGATGTTTTGTTCCTATTTACGGAACACACCGTGTGATTGTTAATTAAAATAAAAACGTGTGAACCAAACGTTCTGGCTTTGTGTACCATTTGCACGCAAAAAGTGACTCTTCCGACTTCCGAAAGCAGAAACGGCGCACTTGAAGACAGGAAGAGAGAAAAACCGCGAAGATCGTTTATAATTGTACAATGTTTTTCAAGAGTAAAAAAAAAAAAAAGACGACACGGAAGTGTAACATTCAGAAAAAGCGTCTGTAAGTGATGTAATCGCTTGGAACTGACGTCACTTAATCATTACATTTCGTCGAGTGTCCACAAATGCTAACTTTTATATTTTTGAAATGCATACATGAATAGTAAATTTGTCCCCACTGTTCTTTCTCGGCCCCTGTTATTGCCACGTCCTTCTTACCCGAGTTACTTTGCTCCTTAGAGGATACCGCGTTGTTCGCTTCAAAAACGCTTAGATTGTTCAGTTTTGACGAATTAATATTCCTGTGGTCTTAGGAATCGGAACAATGATCGCTCGTAGTGCTGAGTCGCGAAAGACGCCTTATGCGCGGGGCCTAACAGGAGGCAACGAACTGACACAAGGCATTCCGCGAGCGCCAGCTCTAAAGACCATGACAAGCGCCGAGTTTCGTGGTGTCAAAAGTCGGCAAGGTCTTCGGGACACGCGAGTTATCGGCGGCAGCGGCGCGCGGAATGTGGGACGTCCAGCAGAAAAGCCGGTGATGTAACGTGCAGCGGTGGAGGCCTTCCTCGACAAAAGCTGCGGCCGGGCGCTTAGCCTCGCCAGCCGGACGCTGCGAAACGAGGCAGGTCAAGAACGCAGCCGAACGACTGAAAAGCGCCGCCGAGGCGATGATTCGAGACGTCTTCGTAATGCCCAGGCGATGATTGCCAGTGACACGCGCGCTCTTTGAAACCTTCGAAGGATGACGTAACGGACCGGAGGCAAGACGTAATCGCGTTGACGCTGAAAGATTGCACGCGCTTTTTCGCGGTTATTTAACATGCCGCGCTTTAACAGACGAGCGGTAAACGGATGACACGCTAGCGCACGTGTGAAACATTGTTTACTTTCGTTCGAAGCTCTTGGTTAAACTTTCTTATTTTTTCAGCTTCACCTCAACGGTTGGAAGGTAGAAGATGTGCGAAAATGACTGTTCTATTTGCTGAAAAACCGCAGTGAAGGCATGCAACAATGTACTGAGGAGTGATCAGGGCTTGGTTTACCGTTCTTCCATCGTCAATTATGTCTCGCAATCATAAGGCGCTGATGGCGCTAGATTTTTCACATTGAGCATGCATTAAGGCTTTACTTTGGAACCCTATACCTAGGCCAGTTTGGAGTTATGTATTAAAAAAAGAGAACTAATCAGGAACAATGAAAACTATATCATTAAAAGAAAGAAATATGCATCATCAAAGTTCACTTTTTTCAACGGCTGTGAGCAAACTGCGAATATTATCGGAAATGAATCCAGATGAAACTTTTACAGCACCACCACAATTTAAATCATGGAACCACAAAATGCTGCTACAATGAGCCGAGATATAGCTCGGAACAAGAGCAAAATGAAAGGAGAAAAGGTGACACAAAAATGGGCCACACGCGTGCTCTGCGCGTGATGAGTCACAGTTCAGAATGATCTCCAGTGGCCGCACTCCGGGAACAGCCCAAAACGCCGGAACGCACACACATGCATACTCTTCATTCGTGTGTAGTGCGCAGTAAGGTTCAAGAAAGGTAGATTTTGGGCTAGTTGCTCCGATATACTTGTGGGAAAACACCGCAACTTCAAGACGAAGGCGAGAACTGCACACGGCGAGCATGACCGCACGACCGTTCTGTGCAGCTCTCGTCTGCGTCCTGTTTGAAGTCGCGGTTTTTCCCCACAAGTGTGCCGTAAGTTTTTTTACCCCCTCCCCCCCTCCCCCCGGTTTTTGCTCTTGTTGTTTCGGGTTTTAACTCGGTGCCTTGTAGCACGCTTTTTCCAACCCCTGTAAATACTGATCTGGAGCAATCAAGTACCACTTTGATGGAGATAAGTCCCCAGTCGAAATGTTAGTAAAGCCTTGGTGTGTTTTTAAGCTTGTGTCAGTCTACTTATATATAACCTAACTTTGAGAGTGTTCACCAGCGCCATCCACGTCCATAGCGGAGGGCGCAGTACTCCCGAAATTATCGCGAGTGTCACGTAGAACGTCACTTGACGGGCGCAACCTGTGCGAGAACCATCTTATGCTACCTAGACATCAAGACTGCCAGAACCGAGACACTCGTTAAGCTACTGAGCAGACGATAGTATGCATATATATAAATATAGAAATCGCACATTACAAAAGTGAGAAACCACAGAATATATCCAACTCGTATATGTAGCCTTCATAGATTACGAAAAAAATTTTGACTCAGTCGAAACCTCACCAGCCATGCAGGCGCATTGCAGAACACGCATTGCGGAACCAAGTTGTAGAGGAGGTTGTAAGTTTAAAGGTAGTGGAAAATATCTGTATCGGCTGCTTAGCCGCTATAGTACTCCATAAAGAAAGCGATGAAGTCGCAGTCATGGGGTGTCAAGTCGGATGCTCTCTCCAGTACTATTCACCGCGTGCTTACAGGACTCTCACTTCGGGCTCGACTGCACACCTCATCTGGTAATCAGCGAAATTATTTACGGAGTCGGTGGTGTACTATGCTTTTATGCACCCTAAGGTTTACCCTGGACCCGTGCTGAACATGCCAATTTTCTTGCTAGAACCCCAGGACAGCTGCCCAGAGACTCGTCGTGTTTTCTCGGAGTATATTTCGCTGTTCTTTTTTTGGAGCAGTGGAGAAGTCCTCACGCTTTTCCATGAGGGGCAGCTCTATTTACGAAGAATTTATTGCAAAAAACTTTACCAACTATTTTAGTTTGCTTCGCGATTAACATCAAGGAAGAGGAGGCAACCAACGGTATACTACGAAATGAGCACAGATAAACGTTAGTTTATCTTTCTATTTGTGAACCACGCTAAAGAGCTTTTAACAGACAACATGCGCTGCGCACTTCGTTAAAAACCTTATTGCTGGTAAACACGGCTGGGAAAAGTTGTTTATGATGAGTAATGGCAACATCGAATGCAGTGATAGAGAACATGTAGCTGACTGCAAATAGGCTAAAGTCTTCGCATCATATGGTAGCGCAGATGTGTTTAGTCCGCAGGAAGAAATAACGTTTATACTTACCACTACTGCCTAGGAAAGCAATGACAAAATAAGCGGAATGATTTCAGCGAATCCTCAACGGAATACCCATTCCTGTTTTCCTTGTCACGCGACAATAGTGCGCATTTTCCTGGTACGTCATTCCGTGAGAGATATGAGAATACATTAATTGTAGAAGGTGTTCAACCAAGCGTGAGTGCAATTTCAGCACTTAGCTACGGGGAAAGCGTTTCTTCTTGCACCTGAAACAACGTCGCCATTCCTCTTTGTGATGAAAACGCTAGAAAAAATATTGACAAAAACTTTCAGATCCCTCGGAGTCCTTCGAGGAGAAGGAATGACGACGGTAACATCCCAGCTAGTCTGATGTCCCGCAAGTCTCGAGACCTTTCACTTCCAAAGCCCACGTGAATTACGTGAAAACAGGCTGCACATTTCAGAACGCGTTTACTTTCCGCTACTTGTTCCGTTGCCTGTACAGTACCTGAGCGGTACCAGTGCAAAGCATGACCAGAAAGCTATGGTCTCCAACCAGCACACTGTGCGGGAGTGCCTTGCGAAAGCGCATCACAGAGATCGAGTTTTTTCTGGCCTTCACCGGGACGTCCCAAGACCGACAGTCTACGAAACATTGATCCTCCAAGAGGAACACGTGCGTCATCGGAAGCCCATAATAAACTCGCTCCTCTGGTTCATCCATGGTGCGCAGCTGTAGAGGACTACACATAAAGGGGCCCCTCCTAACATCTTTCTCTTCAGCTTCCCTGCATGAATGACGTCATCGCGCAAAAGTGGTAAATGTGTCCAATTAGATTTAAGTTCATAGATTACAGCGCAACGGCACACGGCCGAAGAAGGGAAGACGAAGGACGAGAAGAAAGAGGAACACAGCGCTGTCTGACAACTGTTTATTTAGCGACGCTAAAACATAGCTGGAAAACTACGAACTTAAATCCACCATAGCAACTAGCCCAACAACTAACTCTAATGAGGTGTTCAGTTAAGCACACATCCAGTTGGGGGGTTAAGCTTACTCCCCCCCCCCCCCCCCCCCCCAAAAAAAAAGAAAGCAAACTCGTCTCCCCGCCCCCAATGTCTTGGGCGTGCTCATGCTGGTCATGTGCTGCCCAGCATTGCTACTCCTTCCCACCCTGATGCCAAGACATCACACAGCCCCACCTGAAATGAAAAAAAAAATTCGTGTCTTTCCCCCTCCAAATAACACTTTTCTTTTTCTCTCCACGTGTATTATACACACATTTGCTGGCTTCTTGTTTTTTAGTGTCTCCATGCTCTGGTCAGAGTTCGCGCCACGCATGGGCTCAGTTGGCCGGGGATTACCTCCCATCCCCGCCTGAGATCTCGGGGGAATGAGTGCTCGTGCCCGTAGGCGTGAGTGTTGTTTACGAGCCACGTATCGTAACCGCGAGGCAGCGTCAGGAACGGCCGTCGGCTCTTCTGTGCTGTTGCCGTTGCCGGGAGGTCTTGCTGTGTGCCTTGGCAAGCGCACTGCCTGAGATGATTACATGACTGGCTGCATCCATTAATCTGTTATCGGGCGAGTGTGCTGTTTACAGAGGCTGTCAGGCGGAAAGCTTTGGTGAGAAAAATTGCGGAAAGAACATATCTATGATCAAACAGTGTTAACATAGCGATGTTATTTTGTTTCTTTTCGTCATTGTTCGATCTTTAGTGCACATCTCTTGGGTTCCTGCAGTTGTTTTCGTGCACCTCGTTGTTGTGTCATAGACAAACCGACTTTTAAACATATTTCACACTGGATATAATGAAAGAAATGGGGAGGGGGGTGGGTGGAGATTGAAAATAAGAGAGCCCCAAGTGGATTCGCAACCCAATAAGCGGCACGCATGGCATCCAGGACATGAGGCAGATATCACACGCGCAAATACACAGCATTCATGAAACCTTCAGAGAAAGGCGTTCAGGTCGGCCTCACAGCGGGTTGTCCAAAGTATGCATTACACACAGAGCCACAGAATTTTACTTCTGGATCTCACCGTGTGGCTTGTTGTGAGTCACCAACATACCACGCGTCCTGATGCTGGGAACTGCCGTCTACGCCCCACTTGAACTTGGGACTTCACGGGCGCTACAAGAACAGGTGCAGTGTTCAAAGAGTGCACACAGACGAGAGGACAGACAGTGAGGAAGACGAGCACAGCGCTCTGTTCGCTTGTGTTCGTCTCCCTCACTGTCCGTCCTCGTCCGTGTGCGCTGTTGGAATACAAACTAGCCCCAAAAAAGATTGTTCTCAGCTGCAAGGACCCCACTACGCAGCTTAGAATTAAATCCCTTGGTCTCTACACCTTTGACAAAGGCTGCTCATTTTTCATAGACGGGCGTCCAGACGGGCCTCACAAGTAGGGATTGAAGTTTTGAATGCCTTTCTGGGGTCAGCAGGGTGTTGAACAGGATCTTTGTAGTGTTGACTCTAAGAAGCCTACAAATAAATGATTTAAGTTTTTATAAACGCATCTTGTATTTAAGCAGCGGCTCGGCCACATTTTTATAGAGTGGGATAAGGGCACCAATATACTACTCATGTGGTTTGAGGTGTAGAATGCACAAGGCAGCGTTAGCGTCCCCGATATAATAAAAGCCTAGAGGTATTCACTGCAATATAAGAGCAACGACGTTGCGCCTCAGTAATTCAGCGGAGAGTACAAGCCCTGAATCGACGTCACAGGTTTTATTACATTTCATTCAAGAGGGGAATTAGCCGAGCTAGTTGGCACATGACACAAAGAATTAGCAGCGCAACAGACGTGACAAAACGAAGATCATACACACAGACGTGAGCGCTTCATCAGCCCTGTAGCATTTTAGCTCAGGTGCCGCCGCGGTGGCTGAGTGGTTATGGCGCTCGGCTGCTGGCCCGAAAGACGCGGGTTCGATCCCGGCCGCGGCGGTCGAATTGAGGTGGAGGTGAAATTCTAGAGGCTCGTGTACTGTGCGATGTCAGTGCACGTTAAAGAACCCCAGGTGGTCGAAATTTCCGGAGCCCTTCACTACGGCGTCCCTCATAGCCTGAGTCGCTTTGGGACGTTAAAGCCCCATAAACCATCACTACACGCAGATGATTGTGTTCTTTAGTGGCCACGCAAAGGAAGGAGACTCGCTATATACCTGCCCGTCCTTCTAGTGTCCGGTAACTTCGGCTTGCTTGCAAGCGCAAGCTGAACTATAACTTATGGAGCCCACTGAATAATAATAATTGGTTTTGGGGGGAAAGGAAATGGCGCAGTATGTGTCTCATATATCGTTGGACACCTGAACCGCGCCGTAAGGGAAGGGATAAAGGAGGGAGTGAAAGAAGAAACAGGTGCCGTAGCGGAGGGCTCCGGAATAATTTCGACCACCTGGGGATCTTTAACGTGCACTGACATCGCACAGCACACGGGCGCCTTAGCGTTTTTCCTCCATAAAAACGCAGCCGCCGTGGTCGGGTTCGAACCCGGGAACTCCGGATCAGTAGTCTAGCGCCCTAACCACTGAGCCACCGCGGCGGGGCAAGAGCCCACTGACATCTTGCAATCATGTTTGTCCCCAGCACGCTGGTCAAGCAGCGCATGCCTCTTTTGCGCGGGATGTAGCAACTTTTATCGTTCCTTATTTACTTTTCAAGAGGACCGTACACGGCCAAGCTGATATATAAAGAAACAAGCCCTCGCTGTCCAGAGAGAGAGAGAGAGAGAGATACAACTCATCCGCATCCGACAAGTACTCGCTTTCAGCGCGGTGCGATACGCATAAGAGGGAGAGAATTTTTTTGTGCGTTCATGGCGCCCGCTTCATGGTGCCCGGTGCATGCATGCATTCATGGGTTGCTCGGCGCGCGCCCAGCCGGTGGGGGTAGGCAGGCAGGTAACCCCGGCGGTGCATGCAAGGCGAGGGCGACCTGTTGGTCGAAAAGCGACAGTCACGGGCCAGTCGCTCGCTGCTCGATTTTGCAGCCTCGCGACTGCGAGTCGCAAACCGCTGAACCAATCAGCGAGCGAGCCGAGCTTTCGGCAACGACGCCGCTCGCGGGTACGCCGAGCTGCCGTAGTCGTCACTAAGCCTAGCCGGTTTCACATCGATGCCGCAGCTGAGGGCGTTTCGGAACTGACCAGCGCTGTAACCAAGATGCTACTTTCGTTACGGCTTTATTGTGAACCCCGTCTCATGATAATATAAAAATATGCTCGATTTCCGCGACGCCTTCAGCAGCGGAGAAGCACACGCCAGGCGATCGAGCCGCTTTGGGCAACAGCAGCAAAGCAGCTATGAGAAGAAATTTTCTTGTATCCAGCTCGGTATTATCCAACGACCCTCAAAACTGATTCATTTTGAATTTCGACTTCCCAGAGCATGGTATGAACGCGAACAAACAACATACTAGCGCATTTTTCTGACGCTAGCGGCCGGCATCCAGGCTGGCTGGCAGGCCGCTTGTACGGCCGCGGTGCACATTGCCGCTATATCTTCCTCTTCGCTCAGGTCGTCGCAGCACATTGCTAATATCGAGTGACCAGAGCACTTTCGAGGGCCAAGCGCGAGCGCAGGAGACGCGGCCAAAGCAGACGAAACTCTCGAAAGCGCGCGAACGGCGTCATTCCCAAGAGTTCTCATTTCAAACGAGAATCGAACGAGAAGGCGACCCGCAGGTCGCCCTTGGAAGTGTGAACATCGGTGTTGTCGAACTGCGGTGTAGTCGCAGGCGACTGCTGGTCGCGCGACCTCTGCGACTCTCAAGTGTGAATGAGCCCTAAACCAAACCAAACCATTTTAGCTCAGCGTGTTCAGAGGAATGCCCCAAGATGGTGTAGACTGCACTTAAGGCACTAATCACTCAGCACCATACACTCAGCACGCCTTAAGACTAGTCGTATGATTAGGCTTGGTTGACGGTTGCTAATGTGTAATTAGTGCCTCAAATTCTAGCATTCTTAGAAAAAATAAACCTTCGGCAATGCAAAACAATAAAGAAAAGCAAATTAAGGCAAACTGAAGAATTTTTGTACGGCAGTGCCGCATAAAGGCACTATTTCAAGTGTATTCAGGTTCTCGACCGCTTTACGTTACACCTGTCGCCACATGACTGTTTTCACGTCCTGTAATAAAAAAAAAGTGACTGATACAATGCAAAGTTTACAACGTTGTTTCAAAACCACGACTAAATTCAACTTGAATATCTATTCAACAGCTTGCCTTTCTGTGGTGCATCATTTATAGCCTTTCCAAAGTGACGCGAACATGCCACTTTGCATGTAACTGAAAGTTCATGCTAAAACCAACATGCGCCTTGCGATTACGGCATTATCGCAGCATCGATCACCTTCTTTAGAATTTGAGCGAGCTTTTGCTCATTATGGTGATTCGGGACCATTGTTCAAGTATGCACTTGCTTCTGGTACGAATACTATGTGTGAAACAGGACGCACAAACGTTTACTCACTGGAAGTTGGTTTCTAGTGTCCGTTAAGAACATTGAGATTCCCTGGTGTTCCAGCTTTGGTTGCCCCTTACACTTCTCAGAATATTCGCCTTATCGATTTCAAAAATCTGATGATATTCATTAAAAAAAATAAGGTTTCGCATATCTACAGTTTGCGGTTTCGCTATTTTCTAAGAGCTTTTACACTACAAGGAGGTGGAAGAAACAGTCTGTCTCGTGGCTAGAGATTATCTCGCGCTGTATGCGCTGGGTGGACTAACGTTTCGAGCACCTCAGGTCGTTTCCATCGCAGAGTACCTGCGGGATGCAACTGTTATATGCTCTTTTTCGAAATTTCGATGGGCTGCTCTTGATAACTTGAGAGTGCCGGTAAAATACACTAAATTTGGCAGGTACTCTCGACTTATAATGAGCTTGCTTTACACTTTGCATCTCTGGCAACGGCACATGAGTATGGGGACATGGGAACGAAAAGATTAGCCCCAAGCGCCCTCAATTAAAGGCTTTTTTAATTATGCAGCTGTAGTGGCAATTAGCTTCGCTAGATTTACCTGTGAGATCAGAGAGCGTGTAAGAATGGACTGTTTAAAATTTACGGCAGAAACTGTCTGCTTGAAACTCGCGCCAAACTTTCAAATGGCGCTCACGTCGCGCCATTAGTAGCGGTACGGTGGCGACATCTCTCGCTAGGAGCGTTAGCTTGGGAGCAATGCAGTGCCTCCTTTTTACCGACGGCAGATGTCAGGGCGGTAGCATTGCCTTCAAGTGCGCCCAAGCTCGTTATCTGCGTGAAGCTCCGACCTTTTGAATGTAAATAAATGCCGTCGAAATTTTTCCGCGCAACAAGTGCGGTACATTCTGGTTGCTGTTGCAGCTATCACTGCGTCATCCTAATGAGGTTGTGTTAAAGTCGCCAAAGGGATTTTCCTAATTATCCACATGTAGAGAGTAGAGCAAGGCTCGTAACATTTTCCTTCTAGTTTGAGGTTGCGCCCCAAGCAGTTTCAAATAATGTGTCCCATCTTAGAGAAGTAACTATTTGCTTGTATTTGATTTTTATTCGCCACTGAACGATCCTTCTCTCATCTCCACTTTATCCAGTAAAGTGGTCGATCATATCAATACATCGACTCTAGAGCGACACCGGCGGGCACCCTATAGTACTAATACGCTATAGCTGCCCTCCCTCCCCGCCCTCTCCATGTATATTGATACCATGCAATTTCAGTTATTATGGTGCCCCTCTTGAGATACCCTTCCCCTTATATGCGGATCGAATTCATGGGCTACTAATCTGCTAACCGGTTCCAAGATGACCACTGCTCTCTGAAACTATAACTCACGGACGTCATTCATGTGCCGTTTTTAACCCGTCAAGATGATCAGAAGAAAATATTCGGCTTCTTAATCATGGTCATCCCCAGCCTGACTACGCCCACTGCAGGGCAAAGGCCTCTCCCATATCTCTCCAATCAACCCTGTCCTGTGCCAGCTGCGGCCACCCTATCCCCGCAAACTTCTTAATCTCATCCGCCCCCCTAACTTTCTGCCGCCCCTAGCTGCTACGCTTGCCTTCTCTTGCTATCCACTACGTTACGCTTAACAACCATCGGTTATGCAATTGCCTTCGCATTACATGCCCTGCCCTAACCCGTTTCCTCTTCTTGATTTCTCGACTAGGATGTCATTAACGCGCGTTTGTTCCCTGACCTACTCCACCTTCTTATCCCTTAAAGTTAGACGTATCACTTTCCTTGCCATAGCTCTCTGCGTTGTCCTCAATTTAAGCTGAACCCTTGTCCTTAGCCTCCACATTTCTGCCCCTTAGATCGAGTACAGGTAAGATACACCTGTTGTACGTTTTTCTCTTGACGGATATTGGTAAGCTGCCATTAATGATCTGAGAAAACATGCCAAATGTGTTCTACCCCATTCTTATTCGTCTAGTTATTTCACCCTCGTTATCCGGATTTGCGGTCACTATCTGCCCTAGGCAGTATTTCCTCATCACTTCAAACACCTCGCTACCAATCGTAAACTGCTGTTTCCTTCCGAGGCTGTTGAACATTACTTTGGTTTTCTGCGTATTAATTCTTAGAGTCACCTTTCTGCTCTGCCTGCCTAAATCGTTGACCACGATTTACAATTCGTCCCTTCAGTCACTTAGCAACGCAATGTCATCAGCGAACCGCAGATTACGGAGGTATTTTCCATTATCTCTTACCCCAAACTGTTCCCAGTCCAGGCCTCTGGATACCTCTTATATAAACAGGCGGTGAATAGCATTGACGAGATGCTGTATCCATGCCTTAAACCCTACCTTATTGGAATTTTGTTGCTGACTTTAAGGAGGACTATGGTGGCTGTGCAGACGTTATATACATCTTCCAGTATTTTGACATAAGGCTCTTCTACACCCTGATTCCGTAATGCCTGCATGACTGCTGAGGTTTCAACTGAGTTCAATGCAGCGTGTCTTCCAAATCGTCACTCTTATTCCGCTGACATTGTCCCTGAAAACAAAGTGTACTGATCACACCTCTGTGGGGACTGTATCCGTGCCACATGAAGGCGCTAAAAGAGGACATTCACCTAATAAACAAGAAGAAAGCAGTGGCTGCACTCGCATGCACACCCTCTCCTCATTCTGGCTATAACCGCGGTGGCAGCCATTAAGGTAACACCTATGGATAGCCTACCTGTGGTGGACACCATAGCCTAGCGGTCTTGTGCGGCGCAAATATATGGCGTACTCAATTGTCCACAACAATCTTTCCAGATTACGTAATTGTAACCAGTACCACGATGGCCGCTACTGCCTTATGGTGCCGCAGAGGGTTAGCACAATTCGCTCTCCACGCTTCACTTCCTTATAGAGGGTTAGCAACGGGGTATGGTCTGGGTGGGCATGGGAGCGTGGCTAAGTGTGGACTCGGCTTTCGATCGACTGTCAGTTACCTTGGCCTCAAGCGACGAGTGTTAGGCTGCGCCCAGGTTGCACCAAACATTAGAATGTTATAAAAAAATGTTGGTGTGAATAACGCGCTACACACTAACAAAACGACAACTGGAACGGGGGACACAGGACAAGCGCTGGAAAAATACCTCAGTTCTTTGGTTGTGGAATTTGGCTTGAAATTGTACGTTCAAAAAAGTGGTATTAGCATTGGGTCGTGCATTGCTCCGGTCATTTCGGAAAGGCATTTTGTTTTGTGGATGATTTCCTGCTTTGTTTCCCTTTTGCGATTGCGAACCGATTGTCAGTAAGCAGCATATTAGATGTTTTCAGAGAGGTTTTCGCCGGGCTGGAATTCACGTTCGAGCTGCCACAGAACTCTGTGATTAGATTCTTGGACATAGAGATAAAAGAAGATGGCAAGCACACGTGTTGGACGTACCTGACGAAAACGGGAAAAAGCTTCCTAAGTTATCATTCCGCGCACTCTAAATTGGTGAAAAGGAGTTTAGCAAGTAACAGTTTGGCGCAGTGTCATAAGAAATCGTGTTCTCATCAGGTAGAGCGTAGCATCAAGAGGCAAGTTGATAGGCTAAGCATGAGTGGGTACCCTGACGCGCTAATAACGTCTGTGGCTGAAAAGAATCTACAAAAGTTACTGGATAGAAAAATACCGCAGAAAAAGCATGCAGAGCAGGGTGCTGGTGTGGTTGTCATTCCTTATGTACATAATGTTTCGCACGGCTTAAAGAAAGTAGCAGACAGATATGATGTTCCCTTGGTGTTTACCGCACCCAGGAAATTAGTGAGCCTTTGTCATGAAATGAATAAATCGAAGAAAAAATTAGCTAACGCTTGTGGTATCGCACACCAAGAAAAGTTCGTAGAATGTGCCACCGGTATAGTCTACAAAATTCCCTTGTCATGCGGCATGAGCTACATAGGTCAATCAGGCAGATGTCTAAACACCAGGTTGAAAGAGCACAGTAATAACTTAGGAAAAATAACGAATCCTGGAAACCTCGCCCCCCATTGCGCAAATCACAAATGTTCACCGTACTTTGATCGGACAACAATTTTAGCTCGGGCAAAGGAAAAGAAGAAAGAGAAATAAAAGACGCCTTTGAGATATTGGAGGCCGGTGAAGACGAGTGCGTAAGCACACCCTCGGTGTTGTTATCAAGTGAGGAGGTGCATCTAATCAAGAAACGAAGGAGCGTGCGACACAGCCGTTGGCAATGAATTGATTGTTTCAGCATGTTCGTGAAATGTATTTATGTACCCTCGTACCAGAATAAATCTCGTTGTTAGTGCGCGCTTGTCCTGTGTCCCTCCGTTCCAGTTGTCGTTTTGTTAGTGTGTAGCGCGTTATTCACACCAAATGTACAACCAACTAGCCCACATTGCTGCCTTGCTTACGGTTATAAAAATGTTATGTAAATGGCAGTAACGTTATATGTTGCATTGGAAATTCATATTAATGTTAAAAATTAACAAATTTGCTTATAAATTGTATCGTTAAAAATTGAAATAATGTTATGTGTTGTATCATAAACATTAACCTAACATTCCGAATAAACAATATTTTAATATATTCTTCTGATCATTATTATAATGTCAGAATCATAACACTAAAAGAAAATTACAGGTATATTTAGAGCACTGGACACCAGAACTTTTCCCAGCTGCTCTTGTAGTAACGTTTTTCAGTTACCACTACTTTGCCTTAGATAGTACTCGCCATAGATTGCATGCACAATCCCAGTATTTTGTCAGAAAGCTTTGCTAATCAACATTCGACACAATCACTCATCGGGGCACCCCTCAGTAATGGCTATGTAAATTTGACGGCATGGTATCCGTTCGAAAGAGTTGCATGTTTTACTATATTGTGCGGAGTTCAAACTTCGCTTTCGTTGTTGGTCCCTGCAAAGCGTTAAGTTATGCACCTTCACAACTGGCGGCCCTGCATGCTCTTGCAGGGTTGCTTTACCATTTTCGAGAATGTTACATTTATTTTGTTTAATTGTTTCATTAATGTTACGAAAAAGTTATTCTAGCGTTTATTTCTAACATTGCAAAAACGTTATGAAACATAACATTAAGAACATTGAAATAACGTATGACCAATAGGAAAAAGTAATCATTCAGAGGGACACCTGTTACCCTTTGCACAGGCAATGGGATAGCATTAGAATCTGTTGATGCCTTTACCGGAAGGGATGTCACTTCTGGCATGGTGACGTCACTCCCTCCAGCCAATGGGAGAATTTTAGGACTGGCCCTACATTTTTTTACCCACAAGGCATATAATCCTCTTGCACTAACGTTATCGTAAAGTGCCAGTGCTACCCAGGTATTTACGGGAGCGATCAAATGGCGCATATTGTTCTTTTCTTTTGGAAGCAATTGCGCTCACACAAGACAGGACAGGCGCAACTGTTTCCCAAAACTGTTTTGCACCAACTCGCCCAAAATGTCACATCTTGAAACGTATAGCTTCGCACGTGCGCTGGGTAGGAACCCGGCATATAAAGGTAGTACCGTGAGACAACGCGCTTCATGAATGAGCTTGCCGAGAACTCTGCAAAGAAGGAAAACAAAACGCAGTAATTATGTCAATGATTGGCAGGATGCATGGTATAGACCTCTTCATTATGGGCGCCACCATATTGCTCACTAGCCTTCTTTGTGCACCTGGCGCCACCAAGCACTCCCTAGACGCCTCCTTATGACTCGCTGAGTTGCTCAGAGCACGCGGCATTCCAGCGAGCAGTACAGCACTCAGATTGCGAAGGCCTATCTAATGGCATAAGTCGGAAAATTACAGATGACCAATGTGACTGATGTGGCAGTGCATGCGTTAACATTTGTGTTCCCATCGGACGGAGCAGCCGCTGCCGATGACGGGTTCAGACCGTGCCAGCGGGTGGCGCGATCCGGTCCGTCAAACGCCGTGCGACACGCCGTATCGCCTCCTCTCCACTCTACCCACCCTCTCCTCTTCCCTTTCCAACTTTTCCTCTCCCTCTCCACTCTCCTATAGAAAAGGAGAGGAGGAGCTTTGTCGCCTGCACACCGAGGCTTGAGACGGACGGTCGGACGCACATATTTTTCTAACACAGGGGGGTTTAAATGTTAACGCATTAATCCGTATATACGTCGAAATGGCCCACGGGCTGCTTCTGATGCCTCCGTCACCATCAGCTGTAACTGACTTTAGCGCTACGCTGTCAGCAGCTACAGGTGACAGCCATCCAGAAAAGGCGAGAGCTTGTTACCGTTATACGCAGTATTGAACTTGGCTACGCCTCCGTAAGACCGTCCATTATGGCCGAGCAAGCTGACTGGAATGACCTGCAACGCATTTTTAACCAAACTCATGAAGTCCTTGCGTGAGCCAGAGCTAGAGGTTGCTTCAGTAGAAGCAAAACCACGATTTGAATGTGACGAAAACAGCACCTCTTGACGATGTAATGTCAAACGTATGGAGCGCGTGTATCTGCCATGTCCCTGACCTGGACTGGATGGCCTAAAGAGCACTTTTCAGAACATTAATGAGAAGGTCAACCCCCAGATGGAAGGCGCCGTGAAAGCGACCACCACGTACGTTGCTCGCAGGGAACTAAGCATCGAAAGTAAGCATTGACCGTGGCACTTAAGACCGACCGTTGGAGATGGAAGTCCCAGCAGTTCGAGCGAAGATGCATTACCGGCCACGAAGAGATGTCTCTCTGGCCCGGTGAGCCCGCGAAGGAGTGTAATCATGCTGGACAGCCATTAAGAGAGCGAGAAAAGCCGTAATGGTGGTAAATGATAGTCAGATGGGCCGAAAAAATGTAAGAGCTTCAAATGGGCGTAGTTGGTTTGTAATCTTCGGCATTGTTATTGCGCTACTCAAGGTTTACACAGACAAGAACGAAAAAATATGCCTGTGGCCGGCTATTCTGCAGGGCCGGAGGAACTGTCAGGAAAGGGGAAAAGTGGAAACGGGTGGTGATGCAATAATACAATAAGCTACAAAAGCCATGTAAATAGCGCAGTACAATGACTATAAGTGGAAAAGGGCAACCAACACACATGCACAAAAACCAAGTGTTCCGGTTGGTTTTGCGTAAGAACTCGATGACAGAAAATTTGCTGCTCGCTTGGTCTACTGAGGTCCGTCCGGTCCAAATATTTTCCCGAAAAAAAAGCAATGGATCAGCCTATACTGGGGGCAGCTTTCTGTGGTTATACGGTGGAAGACACGAACGCGCGCCACTAGCTCACAGACTTGTGTCTGGCTCGTGCGTGCGTGCGAACAGCGCGCTTGTAGAAGCCGGCGCCTCAAGCTCGTGTCTTCCATTGCATAGCCACAGAAAGCTGTCCCGGAGCGTAGAGGCGGTTGCGTGAAGTGCTGCCTTTCAGATTTCACAGCGAAGGCAGAAAGGATTTGAGAGACAGTCTTAGACGCAGAGAAGGCAATCGCGGCGGTTCTGAGGGTGACGTAATGAACATGGTCGTACGTACAAGGTAAATAAAGGAACACCTTGATGTTTTTGTCCTTACAAAAGATTTGTTAGAGCCGATAATGCGTTCTGCCACAGCTCGGTCTACAAGGCCTGCGACTTGGTTTGCAACTAGTTTAGCGAATAAAGGACGTGACGTTTGTCGATTTCAGAGAATTACTGGCAAATTTTTTTGTCAGTGCCATGCGAAGTCCTGCCAAATTCATACACGCAAAAAGCAAGACTCAAGCGAAAGGCATTGGATAAGCCAGAACCTAAAGAAAAATGTAAAACATCGTTGAACTAGGTCATTCCATAAAGGGCACAAGGATAAGGTAATGAATTGCTCGTTACGACACGTGTGAAAGAAGCCAACAGCCGCTGGAATAAAGAAAGCCAAGCGGAATGTTTTTTTTCTCCTCCAGTCATATTGATCTACTACAGATACACTCGAACGTAAAAGGTGAGAGAGCGCCTCCTTAGTTCAACTTGTAGACGCACTGCACGCAGCATGCGGTAGTCGTGGATTTGGATCCCACTGGCGGCATATGGATGGCTTATATTCCGCCTTCAAAGTACAACCTTTTTCCGTAAAGTTCCGAGACTGACTTCATTAAAAAAACGAACGTGCTTAAAATTGAAATCGTTTGTGCAGCACCCCTTCGAAATAGTCTCCCTCGCAGTCTATACACAGCTTCCAACGCTTCTTCGAGGTCTTGGAAACAGTTGGAAAACGCTTCTTTTGGCAGGGCTGTCAGCTCCTTTGTCGTGGCGTCTTGAATGGCCTCCAGGCTCCCCATCCAGCGACCTTTTCGGGCTCTCTTCACACGAGGAAACAGGAAAAACTCGCATGAGGAGAGGTCAGGCGAGTATGGCGGATGGGGAATTACAGTAATACTGTGCTTGGCGAGAAATTTTGTCGTGCTGAGAGCAGTGTGTGGCCTTGCGTTATCGTGGAGAAGGCTCCACTGGTCCAGTTGCCCATAAGTCAGGGCGACGGCATCGCAGTGCATCACGCATGTGTTGGAGCACGCGGATATAAAAGTCTTGATTCACCGTCTGCCCTTGTGGGACGAACTCGTGGTGTATGGCACCTCTGGCATCGAAAAAAACTATCAGCATCGTCTTTGCTTTGGTCTTCTGTCGCCGCACCTTTCTGGACGCCGGAGAGCTTGTGGACCGCCATTCGGTTCTCTGCCTCTTTCGTATTGAAAACGCCATGTTTCGTCTTCAGCAATAATGCTGTCGACGAATGCAGCATCCTTCTCTGCCTCGGAGAGCAAATCAGCGCTCACTGATGCCCGCGTGTTCTTCTGGTACTGTGTGAGGAGATGCGGCACAAGTCTGGCATTCAGCTTTCGTTTCCCCAAGTTCTCACGCAAATTTTGGTGGCATGTTGTCTTACTAATGTCGAGAGCATCTGATTGCATGCGGGTTCTAATGGTGCGGCCTTGCTGTACGATATCCCTGATCCGAGCCACGTTGTTTTCAATCCGTGAGGTTGAAGGGCCCCCCTTGTGTCGTCTTCCACCGACGTTCTCATAGAAACGAGCCTCTTACGCCACTCGAAAACTCGCGCCGGCAATAATGTCTCTTTGCCGTATAAGCGTCACAAAGGAGCTCATACTTCTGTGTGGCTGTCTGGCCAAGCTTCACGCAGAATTTTATGTTTGCAAGCTGTTCGATGTGGACGTCCATCTCTCCACATTCACTCACAGTAGAATGCGCTGACGACTAGTGACAACGTACTTTTTTACATGTAGTGCCATCTAGCGGCCGCCAGAGCAATTAACATAAATAGCTCAGGTTAGGTCGAAAACGTGGGGCTATACATGCGCGAGAGCCTAGAAATTGTCACGGAATACTTCTACTTAGGGCAGGTAGTGACAGCTGATCCGGATCATGAGAGGGAGATAACTAGAAGGATAAGAATGGGGTGGAGCGCATATGGCAAATTCTCGCAGATCATGAGTGGCAGTTTACCAATTTCCCTCAAGAGGAAAGTGTACAACAGCATAATCTTACCGGTACTCACCTACGGGGCAGAAACGTGGAGGCTAACGAAAAGAGTTCAGCTTAAGTTAAGGACAACACAGCGAGCCATGGAAAGAAAAATGATAGGTGTAACGTTAAGAGATCGGAAGCGGGCAGAGTGGGTGAGGGAACAAACACGGGTTAATGACATCCTAGTCGAAATCAAGAGAAAGAAATGGGCTTGGGCAGGGCATGTAATGCGAAGGCAAGATAACCGCTGGTCCTTAAGGGTAACGGAGTGGGTTCCAAGAGAAAGTAAGTGTAGCAGGGGGCGGCAGAAGGTTAGGTGGGCGGATGAGATTAAGAAGTTTGCAGGCAAAGGGTGGATGCAGCTGGCAAAGGATAGGATTAATTGGAGAGACATGGGAGAGGCCTTTGCCCTGCAGTGGGTGTAGTAAGGCTGATGATGATGATGATACATACGCACCAACATTTGTTTCGGGGAATCATTTCTAGAGAAGAAAATAAATCAGTCTCGAAACCTTACAGGCTCAGGTCGGAATCAAACGCGAGCAGACTGTACCGCCTTTGCCAAAAGTAACCGGGCAACGGTGGTTGGTTTGTTAGCCGCGTAGCGAAGCATTTATGGCAGCGCTTAAGCTATGAATTTGTTTAAAGTTAGGTGAACTCTTGTCCTTACGTTATGACGCCTTTCGTCTTTAGGGGTGCCCTAAGGGTTCCGTTATATGGTTGAGGAGCAAAAACCTGCTGCTCTGTTACTTTTGCGAAGGGGGTATAGGGCCGCTCACATCCATTCCTTGGCCGGCTCCGCATGTACCTCATCAGGGATTCCGCGACAACCCCATGCACGTAGTACGTGTCTCGCGTTTCGTGCAACCTTTGTCGTCATCTAGTGAGGGGCGGTTGTAAGAAGCCGGCAAGCGTTTCTAAACGCCCCTCGGATGGCGCACGCACCCGGGAGGTGAGAGCCCACAAACATGCGGCGGGTTGCACAGGGAGCATGCGGAAAGGACGCTGAGCGCTAACGCGCATCCCAGAAACGTCCGCAAGTCAGTGCCTATACATTTCAATGGCAAAAAGAGGCAACGTTTCCGCCATTATGCGTAGCTCGAGGTACGAGTGTCCACGCTCTGCTTTAAGCCACAGCTAGTGCGCGTTTGTGTAGGCGGCGTAAGGAGATTGCAAGGAAAGGAGCGTTAACTGCTTGTAGATTCTTTTCATCAAAAAGAATGAGCGGTCCTGCATAAGCGAGACATCTGTCATTGTTACAGAGAAAGAGCGGCACTTTTTATCAGAGATGGAAGACGACCGGAGTTGTTTTTTCTCTTCCATTATTTTCTGTTCATTTGCATACGCGCTTGCGCAAGAAAATGGCTTTAAACACGTGGAGGAGCAAGAACAAAGCAGTTTAAGTCCGGCGACAGTGAGTGTGTGTGCCTTCTTGTCCTGCGTCTTCGTCTTCGCTGTTTTTTTCGATAGAACTTGGGCTGTTAGCGCCTCGAACGGCGATCGCATGAAGCCCTCGAACAAGGGCCACTTTTTTTTCCCCTGTAGTCTCCTTTTGCCCAGACATAACTTCACCAGCGAAAGTACGAGACACCAGGAGAAGAACACAGGACAACGCTGGACTAACAAGTGAAGTTTAATCGAGAAACGGCCAACCTAGGCCACCAGAAGACGCATGCGTGTCAGACACACTAAAAAAACAAATACATATGTAGTGATTCGCCAAGAAGTGGATACACGCTCCATATCTGGCAAACAACAAAAGACACATACTTTGCCTATCAAACTTGCACGCGCACACTTCTGCTTAGGAAATTAAGTTCCTTGTCAGTGAGATGCAGACGGCGCACTGACGCATGTGCCACTGCCTTGCAAAATAATATGGTCCTTCTGCCACTGGTGACAGATGGCGCCGCTAATCCTGCCTTCCAAATTTTTCTACTGTAATCACCACAAACTACGCATACTTTCTATTCGTTATGACCGAACCTCGCCGAGACCCCTACCAGGACGTCACGTGAAAGAAAACAGGTCCATATTTATTGCCAACATATACTGCCCACCGTTTCACTCGATGGCTACTGCAGGATCTTCATCATGACCTTGCAGGCAAGCGTACATTGATTATCGGTATAAACTTCAACAGTCAGCGTACTTACTGGGGCTACAGCACCACCACGCGAAGAGGCCGGCGGCTCTGGTTTTTGTTACAGAGTTCCGCCTCACCATATACAACAACTTCCAAAACCCCCACGAGTATTGGCAACAGCGTCAGCGCGGACACCAGCCCGGACTTTACGCTGAGCCACAACCTCGTGGACATTACCGAGACCACAACACAACATACATTAGGGAGCGATCATTACATCATCTCTGTTACAGGGCCATAAAAAGAACGACATTACACACAAACTCATCAATTGGGATGCGGTCACCACCGCACCGCCGGACCTCCCTATCGCTCCCATTGCAGACATTGACCAGCGGGTGGCATCAGTCATGATCGATGTCTACACATACACACGAACCCTCGCCAAAACATCAGATACGCCCACTCTCGGCTCTCACCTCACCCACCATAGCCTCCTAGAGCACTGGAAAAGACAAAAGCTTAATCTGACCGTTACAAAGGTGCTGGCCGCGCTGAAAACACAATTTACTGAACAGGCTGAGGAGCTCTGCCGATCCAGCCTATGAACAGATTAGCGATAGCTGGGCTGACAACTTGTCCTCCAAACGCAGTTCGCGACTCCTCCGCAACCGAATTCACTCCATGTCATTCAAAACAGCCACACAACACTACGTCACAAGCCGTATACACAACACCGACATTTCCCTTCCCCGTCACACTCATCAACACACAGGCACCCGAAATCCCAACTTCGACGCCAAGATCACAGAAGCTGAAGACATAGCGGCCATCCTGACTCTCCGCTCAAACTCCATCTCAAGAATTCACTCGATCTTCAATAACATGCTCCGCAATTTGGACGATCAGTCGATCGCCCAGCTCACGGAGTACTTCAACACATGCTGGCAGGAGGGCACCTTCCCCCAGTCCTGGCGTCTCGCCAAAATTTTATTCAGATCAAAGCCTCAGCTGCTCCACAAGCCCCTTACACCTGCAAATATCCGTCCCATCTCACTAACCTCATATATCGGCAATCTCTTCGAACACGCTGACCTGGCCCAACTAACCCAACACATGGCGGAGCAATACCTCTACCCGCACAGCATGGTGGGCTTCCGTTCCCACCAGTCAGCACAGGACGCCATGATCCAACTTAAAAAGTACACTTTCGACCCTCTTATCCAGGATTGCACAAATGCTGTCCTAGCCTTGTATCTCTCCAACGCTAGGTCATCACGCGATCAAGCTATGGACCACCCATGGCAGTGATGGAAACAGAGGATGCCCTACAGTCGACAGCTACCCTCACCGAAGCACATACGCGGAGTATCGGGTTCTCCTGCTCTCTGGAGAAGTCAGAACTCCTCCTACTCCGCCTCACTACCCAACACTCCCCTACAGCCCCTATCCCCATGACACTGGAAGACCAGGACATCTCGTTAGTTGGCTACTCTACGGGTACTGGGAGCCCACATTCAGAAGAACGGGAAAAACTCGCTCACCATCCGGAAACTTATGCGGACCACGGTGGTGATCTCCCATCTTATTCATTGAGTTTCCTGACATCACAGGAGCATGGAGGAGCATCACCTATGTCGTCTCATTCAAGCCTTCGTCCTCAGTCGCTTTCTCTACACACTACCCTACCTAAAACTCCAGGCCGAAGAAAATGTGCATCCTGTATGCCATGATCCGGACAACATTTAGGATAGCGCTACACGTACCCCTAAACATCTCAACAGAACAACACCTTTAACGGGGCCTACACATTACGATAGAGGAGCTCGTCGAGGCCCACCGACAGGCACAATACATACGGCTCGCGAAAGCCACCACCTACACAGCATCCGCATACCGGCCACAGTACTCACACTGCTCCAAGTACCCCACCACATTCACCGTTAACTACTATTAAACCTCTTCCCAAAAAAGTGGCAGGGTTTTACCGTAGTTTGATTTGATTTATTTGTTCCTTTCTGATGCAGAAAGTAGACGTGTGAAGAACTTGTTAAGTAAGCCTGGTTGGCTCATGGTTTTGCTTTACTGGGTAGTTGATACGTCTTACAACGATATTAGACTCACGTTAAACTCTGATCGAGGTTAAGTTGATGAAGACGACGATATGCAATGCACAGCGCGAGAGTGTGTTGCAGTTTGACACGAGGCGTGATCGGATGCGCTGATAGCATAGTGCTCTCGTGCAGGGGCCAGCCAAGCTGTTGTTCTGTTCGCGCTGCCGCGGGTCTGTATTTTTTTTTTTGAAAGCGAAATTTATTGCCCCAGGGCATCAATGATGGGTGAAGGTGTGATGAATGACCTAAATGAATGAAAAAAGGTTTGCTGATTTGATGAAGTCCAGCAGAGAACGATGGTACGGTCCCTGCGTCCAGGCAATGTATGAAGCAGGGTTGCTTTGTGAAAGACCTGCTACCATCAGGTGCCGGATCCTTGTAGGCTTGAGAGCTGTATTTAATCCCCAGTCTTTCACTGCTCGCTGTATAGGTGGTAGGTAGGTGCTACCACCATATCTGATACCTGATTTAATATCTGCTGCGGGTCATTGGACCCAAGATATTAAACTTATTTTTGGAACACGGCGGAGTGCTTGGCTTGAAGCACTCTGGCACGGGTCGGCCCGGTATTGCACTGCCTCCGGGATTGGCCGAGGGCATATTAGCGCGTGTCTTTTATTTCTATCTTTGCTCTCCTATCCTTTAACTCTCATACTTTCAGCACGCGGCAGCGAGCGTGGCTCGGCTTGAGCCAGTAGGCAGGCCCGTGCACTTTCCTTTCCTTTCTTCCATCAGCAACAGCAGTAGCAGTACTGCTCGCTGTCCGTAATCCTCAATGGGTTTGGCTTGAGGAAGCGGAGTCGGCTTCCTGGACCTGCGTCATATTCGGTAAGGTGGCTAACACGCCATTATGCGCATGCGTCGTCTGCTACAGGGCTTCTTAAGTGCTTGAAACAAGGGTACTAGTACTCTAACAAACGTGGAAATTTGTCGCGAATAGATTTATGACAACCCAACATTAAACTTTCATTCTAGCCAAAGTTAAATTTCTTTGAAGTTGGCCCCTAAACGGACACTAAACGGAAATATCAAACTAAGCTATACGGATAGAATATTCCCCGGGAACGGTACCGACGTTTTTTCTGCGCGGAAAGGTGACTGCATTGCTGCGAAAACAGCAAATGAATGTCCCGAAACCCATCCAGATTCACTGGTTCAAAACGTTCGCGAAAAATGAACTGCTACGACAGCATTTCTAGGACGTCTTTGCAATCAGACCAATCAGAGGCGCCACTTCCAAAGACTAAAAACGCGGCCGGAAGCCAAAAACCGAAAGTCAACAGATCATTGGTCAAGGCGGCAGGTACAATGCACGGTACAAGCATGCCACCTTAGCCTTCGATGGGGGGCTTTCTGCTGCATCGCGTGCGTTTGAGTCTCATTGCAACCCTCGCGTACTGTGTACAAATAGACTCTGTGGCTGCGAAAGAAACGACGCGAAGTTACTGGGGGCACCCGCAGACTGCAGAAGAACCTGCTGACCACGCCCACGCATGTGTAAATCGGCGACGATAACGCGAGCGTGTGTCCTTCGGTGCGTTGTGTGCTATCGTGAAGTGCACACATGAGATTCGAGGGGTGTTGGAAAGCACGCGGGTTGCAGTCGCGCTCTAACGTATTTCATTCAACATCACATCTGAGTGAAATATAGTACGCGCATTTCTCATCAAATGGTGCACTGTGATGTCGATTGTCGTGAAGTTGTTTGACTAACCACGCAGCAAGTGTGATAGGAGACAACTCTTGTGATTGACTGCTGTGGTCGTTGGGATTTCCACGTTCATGAATTGTTTCCTGTGGGTTTTAAAAGGAAACGAACCGGAATACGTCCAAATCAACTGTAGCCTGCCGCCTGTCGGCTATAGCTGTCGCTAGGGGATTCACGCGCTCTCTTGGCACACACGTATGAGCTAGTTGCACGTTTCTCTCGCAGAAAACCCTGCCTTTTGTGCCGGCGCCTCACGTACTGTGTGTATGATAACCTGTGGTGGAAAACTTTTCTCTTTAATGAGCTAAATGAGCTCAGTTTAGTTTAGTTTATGGGGGTTTAAAGTCCCAAAGCGACTCAAGCTATGAGAGACGCCGTAGTCAAGGACTCCGGGAATTTCGACCACCTGGGGTTCTTTAACGTGCACTGACATCGCACAGTACACGGGCCTCTAGAATTTCGCCTCCATCAAAATTCGACCGCCTTCCGGGATCGAACCCGCGTCTTTCGGGCCAGCAGCCGAGCGCCATAACCACTCAGCCACCGCGGCGGCCCTAATGAGCTAAATGAGACCGGATGCTGCATTCATGTGGTACTTCCCAAGTATTTTTCACCGTATCTAAATACGTATCCGCCTTTATACTGCGCAGAGAGCATGGAAGACCACGCGCTCGTATAGCGCTGCACATGTTCACAACATGCACGCATGCGCATGTCTGAACAGGATGAAGAGGCAAAACTTTTACCTAGCCAGTGATAGTTGGTCGCCATCTTCTTCAGGCGGTATCCTTAGTCCAGGACTTCGCTGACTGTCGCTATCCTGCGCGCCCGCCCGACCAGCCGTTGCTGGTCTTGTGAGTCTGTGCTGGACAGAGCAGCCTCCCAAGAGGAGAAAGTAGGGTGGAGGATGGGCGGTCGGGGCTCGGTGGGTTGGGGCGTTCCCATAGGAAGTGGAAGAGGGCGTGTGTGTAGGGCTGGTGCATGTTGGGCAGCATTCGAGCAAGAGGAAAACCGTAAAAAAATATGAACAAACACAATGCAATTTAATAACGCCCGCACCCTGCGCAAGGTATCCGACACCCGAAACCGCTTCGCCGGCCTCGTAGAAAGCACACACAGCGTGAATGCCGTTGAGATCTTGTGGTTCTGAACTTGCTACGTGCAACGGCTACACGCAGCCTGAATGCACAGAATCCCGGGTGAAAGATTCAGCCCTCGTGTTTGCGACTAACCTTTCTCCCCGTAGTCTGTCTTGCGCTGTTTAAATTGTAAGCGAGACTCTTTCCACTGTCGGCTATGCTCGCCGCGTTGTCTTGCTCGTATTTCGACGGTGATTGCACATCGAGACGGCGAAGTAGTGTTCCTCCAGAAAGCTCTCCAATACGTCACTCGTCTCTGCCGCACGAGTCTTCAAGTGGCGGCGCCATGGGTACATCGCCTTTAATCAGTTTTCTGGCTTATAAAGCGTTGTTTTCAGCAAAAGGGACGTATTTGCTCTCAGGTGACCCTACCCTATTAGTATTTCTAACTTAGTATTCCTCTTTAGAGCCTGTTTAAAACGTGCAGGGTTGCCCTTGATCATTCAAGGCATACAAAGCATTGTTCTGATACTCGAGGGCGTCGTGCTTCTGCGACAGGTTGTGACTTGGCAGCGAGCATGTCCTTATTGGGACGTCCTCGTTCCTTGGGTCCCATGAGTCATGGGTCCCACGAACAACTTGTCGCGGAAATCCGAGAGCTCCACCACACAGCCATCAACAAAGGGCACCATATTGCTTACCAATGGCTGCCAGGACACAGCGGCATCGTCGCAGGCAACCACCGCGCGGAAGAGGCCGCGCGAACTACTCGCCATGAGGGCGATTGTGTGTCCATCCCCATCTCGAGAGCCAGAGCAGCGGGTAGGCTTAGACCACTGTCGCGGGACATCACGCTTGCCGCGTGGAATTCAGGCCAATTCTCGCATTCGCGTTTAAAAACCTTGGAACCAGATCTGAAGCTACGGCTTCCATCCGGCCTACCACGACGTGAAGCAACTTTATTGTGTCGCCTGTGGCTTGGTGTAGTTTTGACCAAGCACTACTCCTTCTTATTAATAGGTATGGCTGACAGCCTTGCATGTACCATCTGCGGGTGTGATGAGACTATAGCCCACATTCTTTGTGAGTGCCCTGCCTATACAGCGCCGAAAGACAGTCTCTCTGTCGTGCACTGGAGCGCCTCGACCTGCGCCCACTGACGGAAACGAAGATTCTCGGCCGCTGGCGGTGAAGGCCTCCAACGAGCTGCTCCTCTTTTTGAGGACTTCTGGCCTGCACGATAGGCTGTGACTATACTGAACGTTATCACTGTGCATAGTGACTTTAATTTCCGGCAACTGTCTGTTGTCTTTCATCTTTTTATCCCCCCACCCCTTTCCCCCGTGCAGGGTAGCAAACCGGTTACTCTTCTGGTTAACCTCCCTGCCTTTCCTCAAACTCCTCCTCCTGCTTTTGTTCTTCCTCGTTCTTTGGCCCAACCTTCTCTTCTCTTTTTCCTTTTTACACCCTCTCATCCCCTTATCCCAGTGCTGTATAACCAACCGGAAAACCCTTCGGATTAACCTCACTGTGTTCCCTCTTAGAATCAGAACCATTATTTAACGTCAAGATGATGTTGAGGATTCTGGCATCAATAAAACTTTATTCGGTTCATTCGCTTCACTTTTTCTCTCGCTAACGTGTTTCTTTCGTTCTTGTGCTCAATTTTGTTTCAAAATGACTAAGCTGTTCCAAGGCTCGGACGTGGAGTATAAAACGAAGCGTGATGGGCAGCAAAAATGTAGGAGTCATCTGTGTATTCGCAGATGTATTGGCACTTTTGTAAAGGTATATATTTGAGGTTAAACATGTCATGCTTTCAAAACCCTACGTGTTGCTGTTGCACTATTAGCTGTGCAGATGCAAAATAAAAACAAATAGAAAGAAAGGCAAGTCAGGAAACCGTGCTTTCCTTCACCACCTGCTTAATAACTGCAGAAAATTATTATCCTAAGTACTTTGGCTGAAATTTTGGTCACAGAGGTTACTATGAACCAGTGTTGGTGGTAACGCGTTACAAGTAAAGACGTTACAAGTAACGCGTTACTTTTTTCAGTAACATAGTAACGTACTCGTTACCATTTCCGAACTGTAACGGGTAAAGTACGTACGTTAACATTTTTCGGCAACGTGAGGTGTCAGGTTACTAGTTACTTTTTATTCCAGTTGCCCCACCTCCGCCCCCTATTTTAGAAAAAAATATGTTGCAAAGTGATGTTGGAAATAAACAAAATGTACCGGTGCTCTCGATGACCCTTGTTGCGGCTCGCATACATGCCAGAAAACACCTATCATTGACAACGCACGCAGCTAAAAGAAAAAGACAGAATAGCCATAAAACACGAAACACGTGCACGAACACACATTTACAAACTTGCCTCACCTATCTCCACTTCCCAAACCACCCACACACACAACTCTCTAAAGAGCGGAAGCATGCCTAGCATTTTGGAACATTACATTTTTCAAAATTACTGTAAATTTGTTGAGAGTTAGGCGCTGTTTTCTTTGTTATGTTAGAATTGATGGCGAGGTGTCATTTTGTGTTTAATGTCAGATTCAGAAAATGGCTTCACCATGAGCCACAGAGTCAGAAGCCATTACATGTAACTCTACAGGCAACTTTAGGCCACTGTAACATTGCTAAGCTCCAGCACATTTGTGCAAAGTACTTCGCTAAATCAGTTTTATGTGAAATATGAGCTTTATAAAATTGTTATCCTGAGTTCTTGCAGTGAAGACGCACTGATTCAGATTTATGGCCATGGAGTAACGGCAAAGTAACGTGCGGTACTTTTTTTCGGTAACGGTAATGATAACGCGTTACCTTTTTTTGTAGGTAACGTAGGGCAGTAATGTGTCCCTGTTTTTTTAGCGTAACGAGTAACGTATTTAGTTACTGTTTTTCGGTAACGCCTACAGCAATGCTATGAAGTGAACGGAAGCCCGCCAATTTATTTTATCTTGCTCCGTGACTATAACTCCGAAATCACTATCTTTAAGTTTTAAAGCTTTCAAAGTTTAACACGCTTCACTAGCGTAAGCTGTGACTTGTGCTCAATAACAACAATACAGATGACGATAGGATTTGGAACTTGTGTAATCGTGTTCACACACAAACCCACGCAAAAAAAGGGCTAAGAATGCACCAGTCCACGTCTGCACTAAGGGCAAGGTATGGAAAATCCATATGTCCCCATAGAAGTCTTGTTTGGATATGCGGTTAGTTTCTTCAGCAAAATAAAAATCATTTCCACTAGTTTCCATCGCATTTAGCTCTTAAACTGCAGCGTTCAAACTCGTAAGTTGTGGTATAAGCACCAGAAATTAATTTCTTGGAACAAACTTTCAGTCGGCGATTCAACAGCAGCTTCTTTTGAGCAGTCTTATGCATAGTAAGCCCTCTAGTGAACAGAAGCAGCGTGAAGACGCGAACTTTAGCATGAAACGCCTTTGAAGCTAAGGCCTTGCTGCTTGAACGTGGATTACCCGCGATGGAAACTGCTCTGCGACTCAGCTATTCTGAAGACTGGCTCCAAAAATTACTTATCACTACGCATGATGCACTTGTTTGTATTGAAAGAAGGCCAAAATTAGTGAAAAAACTTCACAGCAGCGTTGCTTAGAACCTCAAAAGTTGAGGTCCTTTGAAACGTAAAACGAGCTGTCGACAGTCGCGCCTTTCTATGTGGCCTACCTAAAAAGTTAGCGATAATCTTATAAATGGACAGAACATTGGGTAGCGTGTGGTATTCAGAAGCGAGAAATAAGTTGTTCACTATAATTACTCAGGGGCTCATTAGAGCTATCTTGTTTCTGTTGCTGAACACCCACTCACGATCAATAATAGTCACAAGAAACGACCGATGGCAATCGCTCGTCCTTGAGAGAAGGGGAAGAACAGCCATGTTGCAATTAGTAACCAGCAACCGGTCATCATTCCCGTTATTAACGTACGGTGACTTAATCATCTCGAACAGCACATGCAGCTGGTGAAGGAGTATGCGATAATAACGCATTAGTTCCACGGAACGCTGCTTCTGATCGTGCTGTACGGAGGGAGTGTACAAAAGACGGGGAAGAAACACCTTCCAGGATCTATAGGCATGAATCACTCGTATTTATACAGGCCCGTGCGATTGAAGAAGATCCAGCTTAGACCAGCGCGCGACAAAGGTCGTCTCATTATTTAGAGGCCTCCTTTCCCGCTAGCCCGCTCGTTACAAAGGCTACGCTTCAAATGAGGAAGGCGACACCACACGAGGAAGGAGAATAAAAAAAAAATATGAGGAGAGGGAGCGCAAGGGAAGGAACGGCCCGATCGCTTCGCGTAGCAGTGTAGCGGCTAGACGAACGGTCCGCATACCGCACCGTTAGCGCGGCTTCGTTCCAAAACAAGTTGGACGGCGTCCTCCGCTGAGACGTCCGAGGTCTTCTGCACAAGGCGCCTGGCCCGCAGGCCGGCCGACCGAGCGAGGGCCCCTTATTGAGTCAGACACCAATTTGGAAGTTGCTCGTGAGGACGAAACAGATGGCTCATTTGTTATTCCGATGACTTCCCTTAAAGTGCGGAGGGGGGCAGCGAGCAACAACGTTCGCTGAGCGGCCGTCAGTGGTGTCGGTCGCCAACGCTCGTCGGCCCCCTCCTCCTCTACGCTCGCCCCCACACGCAGAGCGGTTCGCGAAGGGTCCTGCGGAGGTGACGGTGATCCAGCTCGGAGCAGCCCGCTCCAAGGTGCACCGAAGCCGCCCGCTTGCTCTGGCCTAGCTGCGTCGTAGAGCGGCGCAAAAGTGAAAATGCAAAACCTGAATCTCCTGAACCGGTTCGATTCTCTCCCCCCCCCCCACCCTTCGCCTTCCCCCCTCTTCTGGTCGTACGGTCGTTTCAGTGCCGTCGTTTAGATTGCTGCGCGTCCGGATTTATTACACGACGCGTGCGCAGAGTAAGGCTGTGGGGCGTTTCAGACGTCCGTCACTGGGCGCTGGGACGGGATTGCAAGGACGCTGGCCGGTGCAAGGGAGCCTTCGACGAAAGACTATGAAATGCAGCCCCGCTGTGCGTAGAGACTAAAAGGCATAACGTGTTTCACTATCGTTCCACTGTGCGCCGCGAACGCGGCGTGCACGTGAGCGCTTGGAGCACCACGTGAAAAGCGAAAAGTCAACTTGGGGGTTGTAAACTTGCCATTGGCGGGGAGATAACAGGTGTCCGAGGGGGTGCACTTTATGTGGCTTCCTCCCACGTGGCGGTCGTCCGCACAGTTGAGACAGCAATCTTAAACAAGCAAATCGAGAGTCTCCATCTGAAATGAGCACAGTGACCTTGCTTCTGAGAAATATCTTAGTGACCTTTTTATTGCTCGGAGACGACTGATCGTTGCGAAACAAACAGGGTGCGTGGAATCGCGCCTGGTCACGTGAGCGAGGGTTCCTGCCACTGCACGGTACTTTCGGTTTGTTGCATAAACACTCCGTGGTTTTCGGTTTGTTGACGTGCACAACTCCAAAGCTGGTTGAGATAATTTTTAGCGCAGCCCGATGTCAGATAGGTGTATTACGTTGTTACGTAAACTCACAAACCAAGAATCTTCTCCTAGGAGTGAATCGGATCGACAGTTATCTTGCTATATTAAGTTTGTACTGAGAAAATGAATGAAAAGAAGTCGTCCTGAACCGTGAATTTTAATCGACTTGAAGGCGACCGCTTATATTTAGCTTAGTCGGATAAAGTGTTCACTATCCCAGTTCATTTCTGCAAGAAGGGCGAACAAAATGCACGAACATGGCTGGCCTCTTGGTTACTATTTTCTTCACCGCCACTTTTATTACAGAGCGACTGATTGACACACTATGATCCATGTGTTCGACCAAGGCGAAACCGAATATTTTTACATTGATTCCGACTACGCAATACTTCGTTGGATAGGATGACTTAAGGAAAGACAGGAGCATTGTGTATGAGCCAAATGTGGGCCCGTTGAGAGCATAATTAGGGACCACAAGAGAGCGGAACGGTGTCTCACAAAAAAGGCTGTTGTATGGCAGTCAACACGCGAAGCCCGAATGTAAAACCGATGCTTAGTCTACTCTCTTACCTCATTACTCCAATAATAGAATAGAGTACTACACGTGTCTACAAGTGTACGTTCTTGCTACACTGGAGTAGACACGCGTATCAAGGTAGAATCATTGACGTTGAGAGGAAGAAGAAAACCCTGCACTGCGTATGAACAAAGCTGCCACCGAAGCAACCATGCTTCGTCGATCAAGAAAAAAGAGAGGAAGGTAGAACACGTGCTCGTTTTAAAAATTCAGCGGTTGCTTCACCCCTGTCCAAGGTCACTGTTTTTTTTTAATTCTCAGTAATGAAAACATTTAACAAACGTTAGGCAGAGGGAAGGCAGCGTTCTCCTTCTAGGATTAAGTGAGCGGTAGAGCTGTTAACTTGATCGGAAAACTTATACCTGTTATTCCATTCACGTGTTAGCTTGTTATTCCATTTGCTGAGCACGTAATGGGGAACGGTCAGCCTAGCTTTTACATCATAGACTCGCATGTGCCTTTCAAATACACATGTACTAAGTGACAGTTAGGTAACAGCGTTTTTATGCTTTTTAATAATGACATGGTCGCACCAAGTTGCTACTGCACAGTAACAACTTTGTAATGACACAAAACGCCGTGGTCTGTTTTATTTTATTTGACACCAAACACTTTACGAAATATGTTACAAAATACACAATGAAAATTTTCTGAAATCGAAATTACGCCTCTGGCTTTCTTTTTAAATTATCGAATTTTTATGTACTGGGTTGTAAGGATGTCGCACCCTCGAGCTTCCGATTGGTTTCAACCTCCTCCGGCCTCTAATGTGCGCGAAATAATGGTACACGAGTCTGACCGCTTTCCGTTTGAATTAAAATGTGGCCACAGAGGCTGAGAGTCAAATTTGCGAACTTACATTCAGCAATAGAACGTCATAGCAGCAGAGCTGCTTCGGCGGGCTGCTACTAATGTTTTGATGGAACCCTTTCTTACTGTGGTGCACTATTAAATCTTGCGTTCCCGCGGCACAATATTTCAGTGAATGTGAATAACAATAACTGATGTTATATTTAACGTCAGCTATTTATGTGATCCAAGAAAATCAGCAATTCTAGACAGGTGGAACCCGTTGTTATGCTTACCTTAACTTGCGTAATAGGGTGCTCAGTGACAATGAAGTTTTAACATATTATGAAAAAACAAAGAAACAGAGAAAGGGACTGATATGGAGGCATTTTAAACACATCAGTTTTCCACTCTTCAGCTATAACGCTTAGCAAGAAAAATTTGATATGCAAGAAAGTTTCGGGCAAAGCTCGTATGTCTCCACATGGTATTCACGAAGAAAATTAGAACTAATATAATCAAATGATACTGATTTCGATTTTCCTTTTCCTAATTTCTTTACAATTTATCTATATGTTCGGTCCTATTACATGAAAATACATGCAGGTAAGTACATAGCTTGGGCCACGTTAAAAAGAAGCGCTCTCTGCCTTTAATTCATTATTAACCTAGTTGATTTGTGCCGGTCCATCTGTGAAAACCTCCAATCTTTTTTTTTTACAACTTTAGTCTGGACTCTTGGTCTACGTGTTTCAGTGCTGTAAGCACACCTTTGTAACTGAACTCGACTTTTCTCAGGAAAAACAGTGGCTCCACCCATTTCCCTATTGTTTGCGGCGACCATGTGTACTATAAAAGGTGCAAATTTATCCAGAATGGAACAAAAACCACTGCTTTAACTAGCAATGATTAAATAAACTATATTAGGATGCATGAAAGCCACATAACGGCTTGCGACAACAATTGCTGCTGCTCTGCTGGTCTGTGAGGAAGAACGGGACAGTTAAAATACCGGTTATAGGATTCATGTTTCGTTATTCAAAACTGAATCACCCTTCTACCGGCCCCAAGCAAGAATGAAACACTCGCCGCACTTAACTCGTCTCCAGCCGAAATTGGACCGAATGCAAAGTAGAGCGCGAACGTCAACTCCAGTTAGTGCCTGTCCTGCCGACGCTCTCGTGCCGCGAACTAGAAGCGAATGAAGGCATGAACCTGCATGTAGTAAAATCACAGCAAAACATAGTTTGGTTAAGAGGTCAGCACTTTCTGCATACGCAAGAACAGAGCACGCGCTGAAGAGTCCAAAAATAGCGAACGTTAAAGCAGGCACCAAAATTAGTGATTGTTCTCAACTCTTCCGTCGGGTCGAAAAGGGTTGTGTTGTGTAAGCTTTTCTTGTCTGCAGGCCCAATGTGAGTAGTTTGCTCACAACCCTGTGGGCAGGGCTTGACTCCTAGGGCTTCACATAGGGATTCACTCTGTTTACTCATCCACGACTTTCTCCGCGACATTTCCCCTGTAATGCTCACGCAATAAAAAAAATATATTTCTTTAGTCATTTCATAAAGAGATAGAAAAGGGAAAACTTCCTATTCAGCGAAGTTGTCCCCCCGAAATTCATCTGAAGTAGCAATACGTGCGGTGAACAGTCAGCCGAATAACTGTGGAATACGGTGTCCCCAGTTCAGATCCGCCATCTTACATTCCTCTTCGGTTGGTGGATATTAGAACGGTTCAAGGAGGGGTCACAAAAACCAGGTGAGACATAATTTGATGTTGTAGGTCCATTTCGGTTTACAGATCAAAGCAGCGCACCCGAGCAAAGAAAAATCAAGCAGTTGTAGACACACGTGGAAACGTGTATAGCGGAACGAATTTTATGACGCAAGGAGTCATGTAACATGTTGCTCCTACTGCAAGGGCAATTCCAGGTCCATGCCCTTGACGTGAGGTCAAGGGGGAAGCGTAAACTCGTCTGGTCGGTGGGAGCCCTGATAAAGGAAGAAAGGCCGGTGTATGCGTGTGTCCTTCCTTGATCCTTGACTTGGAGGTCAAGAATGTGCAGGCAATTACGGTCATGAACAAGAAGCACGATTCCGACAAGAGGTGTTACCGGGCTGATGGCAGGCCACATCTTAGACCCTACGTCATGCAACACGTTCCAGCTTCTCTTACTCCCCTGGGTTTAAGTAGCAGTCCCGGCAGGCATATTTTAATGCGATGCCATTAGAGGAGCCTGTGCAAGTGGCAATCATGTGTGACGCCGCACGAGCCTTGTGACGTCATCACAACTTGCCCACCTTGGTAGGTGGCAGTTAATTTAATGATTAGTCACGAGAGCCCAAGCAACCTGGGTCTCATAAGCCCACTGGTGGCTGTGTTTGAAACAACCACCCCCAGTGCAGTGCTGCGTCGCTTAACTGCAGCGCACTACGCTGGTAGTGGTATGAGGACTCCACGCGATCTATGACTTTAAAGCAGAGAATTACCGATTCCGCATATATGGGTATTGACCCACTAACGCAATCCCGTCATATCCCTAAGATGGAGCTACAACAGAATCAGCGTCAACAGAAAATGCTAACGAATTCAAACGACCCACCGTGGACCGCCTAAGAGTTTTTGATCTTATTCCTTTGGGAAACACAGTGGGCCGTCATGTTTTTCATAAAATTTTTGCAGCTCGCCGCGTAGTAAACGCGGATATGGGCATGTGCGGAAACATGTAAAACATGGCTAATAGATAGATAAAGAGGAGGAGGGAAAAGCAGGGATGTTAACCAGAAAGGGGTTCCGGTTGGCTACCCTGCACTGGGGAAGAGGAATTAGGGGACTTAAAGGAGTAAGAGAGAAGGGGAAAAAGGCATAACACACACACACGCACAACGCTGTCACAATTTGTCACTCAATCCAGTCGCTCTCAAGTAGGCAAAGAGTGCCTTGTATGCCTTGAGGGCAGTCGACTGCTGAGGCCACGGACCGAGGATCTTTTGCTCTGTTAATGGGCGAGGATCGAGGCGGTCCAGGGCACAACACAGTGTATGTCTTGCACTCGCAAATGCAGGGCACTCACAGAGAAGATGAGCGATGGTCTCCTCACAACCACAGCTTTCACAGGCAGGACTGTCGGCCATCCTCATCCGGAAAGCATAGTGGTTGGTAAAAGCAACACCGATCCATAAACGGCATAACAATGTTGCTTCGCGACGTGTTAAGTTATGTGGAAGACGAAGGCGCAGTCCAGGGTCCAGTGCCTTGAGGCGGAGGTTGCAAAACTCTCCCGTGTTCCACGCTGAAAGTGTGAGCTCCAGCGCCAAAGGGCGAAGCCCACACGCAGCGTCAGGTCTTGATATTGGGATCCTCACTGGAAGTCCGTTGTTGTGAGCAGAACGCGCAGCCGCATCGGCCTGGTTATTACCGTCAATACCATGGTTAATACCGTTAAAACATGGTTAAGATTTGCCCGTTACCTACACGATTCTCGAATTAGGCAAGCCTGTGCTGCAACTGTGAGAAGCGCGTGTTAGCCAACGATGTTTAGCTGTCTAGAGGGGCGTATTTTTCTTCCGACAAATTCCTGAGAACTCTGGTCTTTGCCACATGACAGCATATGACATACATATGACATACGACCTATGGTGTATCGCCATAGGGCTGCTTATAGGCAATTTCGCTGCTTTAGCGACAGAAGCTTGACCTACGTTAGGGGATTCCCCTTATACTGATTGGAGTTCAGAGCACGTGTACCGCCCTGAGGTCAGCCCAGGGGTGGCTTCTGTCCGGCGACTTATCAAGCACGTGCCATTTATTTGCTCCTGAGCGCGCAAGCTCACACTCAGAGAGGCATGACGCACATACATTCCTGTCTCAAGCGATTTTACGAAAACTTTTTGCTTTCTTCACAAGACGATGAACTGAATAGATAAAAGATCAAGTAAGGCTGAGTCTCTGATGAAGAATGTATACAGAACCTTGCTGTTCTGCTCCTCACCAGCTGCTTATTAAATGCCTTCTTGGACCAAGAGGAAAGCGTAAAGCATGATACTGAAGCCAAAGAGCGAATGTTCTTTTCGGCCAAGGCTATCTGCACAAATAGGAAGATATTGATTAGTTGCAACACTTTTTTCATTTCTTTGCTGCCAGATAAGTTTAGTGCCTCGGGGTTCAGTCTTCTGATGCTGCTAGTCATAGCGCCAAATATTTCGACACCAACACAATCTAACTGAAACAAGTATATGTTTTTGAGCGTTCAAAACATCCATTCAATACCTTGCTTTAATATGTAAAGAACGCTGTTGGATCCGTCACTTTAAATATTCTAAAAAAGGCGATGAGCTCACTGAGCGAGTGTGCAGGCTTAGTAGGGGTAGCAGGGGGCAATTCCGACATCCTGTGAGAAGCGAGTAGTCTCATTTCGATAAATTTTTGTGACTACAATATTTCTAGAGTTTTCAGGTCCAGCGTCTCTGTCGCTGCGTGCATGCAGTCACACTTCACAAAGCGCAGAACACGTTCTAATAACTTGGTCCCAGTGCAAAAACTTCTCGGGAGCAGACATTCAGCCGTATTCACCGCTGTATTCATAAACTGGAAATAGGGTTCGGGTCACGAAGCGGAATACACCTGTCAAGGAACGGAAGTGGAGTTTGGATGTATTTCTTGAATGTACCTAATGTAATACCTAATTATTTGCATCCTTCTAACAGATAGGTTGTAGGGAACATTTATTTTGCATCGGTTTCATATGCATTTAACAAATGTTGTTCTTTCTTACATCAAGAACAAACTGCGGTAAACGTTTCGTTCTTTTTCCGGGTTGTGACAGCAACCGAGCTAACCACAAGACTTTCGTACAGCAGTTGATCTATGCACATAATTTATCTTGAATGTATAAGTTGTAACTAATGGTCACGCAGAGGCTGGTGAAAGTGGCTTTGAGCACTTTCACTTGCTGAAAGAAATAACGGAGAAAATTCCTGACAACACTCTGATTCGCACACCTACCGACCGACCGACCGATGAATCAATCAATCAATCAATCAATCAATCAATCAATCAATCAATCAATCAATCAATCAATCAATCAATCAATCAATCAATCAATCCTTTACCCAATTAAGAAGTGCAACATACGAACCGTACTCGCGAAAGTCAGAACTGGGTTCGCGGGGCGTCGTCAGGCAGCAGCAACCACCTCTATTACTGTCACACTGTATACTTTTCTGCAATAATTACACCATAAACTGAATTTTCAAGCATTATAACTGTAGAGCGTATCTGCCAACAAGCGCTTAAATAAAAATATCAGTTCAATTCTAGCTCAATTCTGTGATTTGTTCAAGTCTTTGTGGGCGCTAGTCAGCCCAATAAAGGGTTTGAATTACACGCCAGTCTTCTTTCTGCGTCCGGGCTGTAATTTTAGCAACGTGACAATAGCAAGGCGTGAAGTTGATTGCTGTTTTCAAGAAGGCGAGAGTTCAATGCCCATGCGGTCACGCATGGAGAATAGAAATGTTTCCGGAATGTCATGCAGTGCTTCCACTTGAAAAGTTAACCGACATGTATTCCTCGCCAAAGATCAGCAATAATTAAATCGTAGCAGGCAACCCGATTCAATCCTTCCCGAGTTTTGATAATGTTTCCTTCTGTCTCTATTCATTTTTCAATGCACATTCATCATATTCGTCGAGAAGGAGGAGCCCACACCGACATCTACTCACACTCCATCTAAATAAAGAAAAGCATTATAAGAAACGTATGTTCATTTTCGAGTGCAAATGGTGATCACTCGAGGCTCAGGACCCTTCTGGTCTTGAAGGAAATGTTAAGTACCATCATTCGTGGCGTTTGAATTGTATTCACATATACATAGAAGTCGCCAACTTTGCTGCATTTTTCCTACTATTCGGCGACAGCGTGCTCAGCCCTGGAAACTCATAATACGCTAGAGAAGAAGATATATGCCGTGCGGCCACTTTAAATACCGAACAGCAGCGTAGCAAACTAGGGAGGTAGTTTCGCATAAGGAAAACTTGTCTTTTTGCTTCGGCTCTTCATCAGTCAATAATAGAAGTGACGCTAAGTAATCGCGAATGGTATGCAATAATCGCTTTTCATAAGACGCCTATCGGTAGAGGTCATAACGTGTTGTGGTGTTATGGTCGCAGTTTCTGGCGCTGCGTCATCTACAACCGCAGACACAGCAGGTGGTACTTTGTGAGTATGTTGCCAAATGTTGCGCGGATGACATTGCGAGTTGAGATCAGAGATAGCAGGGGTGAGCGGAGGCATGAAAACAGTCATTCATAGTTGGCACAAGCTTTGATGGAGTGCGGTGAATGCTTGGATGCATCGATAACAGGCCATAGGGGGAAAATCATCAGCAAGTAAATGCGATGAGCCTGTACAACGAAGGTTTATTCTAAGACAGAGTGAAATGGCAAATGAGATGAAATACTGCAATGTCTTAGTGAATTTTTTTTTGTTGCATTTCACAAAAATTTGTAAACAAGAACCCTGAAAGGAGAAAAAAATTGGAGCACTTAAGCTCCGCTTTAAGGGTATGACGCGATAATGTAATGGGTTACTTCTCATATATCTAAAAGCTCATTCTCTAGTTTACATTCATAGATCTCAATTTCCCCTCTTCATACACCTCCTGGCGCTGTAGTGCAGGGGTTAAGCGATGGGTCACTGCCCTGCGAAGGCAGGTGCTCCCAGCGGTGGGCTTTGTGAGGTCCAGCTTGCTCTACTCGAGCTACCAATCATTAATTTATCTGCACCTGCCAGGGATGACAGTTTGCACAATATCCGGTGGGTAGGTTGCAGTGACGCCGCAAGGTCACGTGACCTAGGTGGCCCACCTACCTCCTAGGTTGCTATCTGGGGACCACCTGCCAGAGCCATGCCCGTGATTTTTCGCTCACAACACCGACGCTGAAAGCGTCAACACCGGATTTTCTGGAGAACGAAGCCTTTAGCCCTGTCGCGTTAAAAAGAAAAATATCTTTTGCACTCTGGCAAGTCGCACAAGGAAAACGCCTGGCCGAGTAATGCAGCCTAGCCCACGTGCTCTCAATATTATGATGTTGCAGAGACAAGCGTAAAGAGAACAACCTGCGCACAGTCCCAGCGCGGTTTAGTAGCTTTGCATGAAAAATTTCCCCACTTGCCTGAAAGTCTTTTTATGAACAGATTCCTCAATAAAATGTTTGAAAATAGGATCTGGAGGAACAGAAAATGTATGTGTCTCGGTAAAACTATAGTGCGGAAATTCTTGCTGTAATCATTGGTCTACAGGAAAGGCGCTGGAAAAACAGCAACAGTGCTCGTAAGCAAAACGTCATCAATAAAAACAAGATAGATAGATACAGAGAGGGGAGAGAGGCAGGGATGTTAACCAAAAAGGAAATCTTAAACTAAACTAGACACGTATAAAATACAGCGAAGAGCAATGTTAAAAGTAAGGCCAGAAAAATCCCCTTAGAACCGATAGCATCAGCACGTAAAAGGCCATTGCTGCAGCCTTGAATTGATGCGGTTCCAAATATTAAAATACCACTTGGCTTGAGGGACACCGATCACGTCTGTATTAGCATGTTTAGCCAAATATCACTTCGCACGTTTATTCGTGTGTGGGTAAAACTGACACACGTATCAGAAGTTGTAGAATATGCTGCATGGTAGTTGGCACAAGCATTCCACGTGCTTTTCTCAGTTGCAGGAGCTGTATAGTAGCAGTGCTTGATAAAGCCAACACCGGCACGCACCATTTCCTGCTAACACAAAATGGATGCTCAAGCGCGTGGTTTGGACTCAAATTAGCGCGTGAAGCATTGCCGCTAGCTCCCTTACAATTTTTTTCAGACAGTCTATAGACTGTCCATAGACTTTTGTCTATAAAGTCTATAGACTGTCTATAGACAAATACTAGAGAACAGTCTATAGCCAATACAAATACTATAAACAGTCTATAGACTATGTATAAATTTATGGCCATACACTTTTATTAGACTTTTGTCTATATACAGTCTATAGACTATGAATAGACAAAAAGAAATATTTATAGGAAGGCAATAGAGTCTATAAGAAGTCTATAGACTGTCTGTAGGCCTCTTTTATAAGGGCTGGTTCCGAGAAAATGCTGCACGGTGTGTTTGTGGCGGCTGACGACAGCGGATGCCCTGCAGCCACACTGCATGGTGTCCGGTCTAGCGCCCAACGCTCTATGGTGCTAATCTCGGTCCAAGCGAAGTGCTCGAGAATTCGTGTTAAGTTTGCAGGCAGCGGCATGCACATTTAACTCCGCTCAGAATTCGCAGTGCACGATGCGGCCTATATCTACTTTGAACTTACAGTTAGAGCACAACAGTCCTTCTTGACGTATTGCAGGGGGTGTAAAATCGCCAGCTACAGCAAATTATTACATAAATTCAGCGCGCGTTGTGTTTTGTAAGTATCTTTAATGCGGCAACTATTGCAGTCGCTCAGAGACTGGCCAGCTGTTCTGCTGTACTTACAGATTAAAGTGCAAGAATTCGTTTTTGTAAGTTTTGGGCTCGCGGTTTAATTACAAAGAAACAACTGCGGAAAGCAATAGATTTTGTGATCTCGAAGCGTACTAGACGCCACACTCAATAAAATGTAATTGCTAGGAATTATAAAAAATTAGAAGACTCCCGGTGTTTTCGGTCTTTTCCTTTGAGGTTGAAGGTATACACTGAGGACAACGCCATGAAATTATTTTGTGTAACAATTGATTAGAACGGAGATCCATATCTGTACTGGTCAATTACTATGGCAAATCACATTTTTTCACCCAAAACAATTCGAAGTACTTCGCTCAGATGGGACAGCCACCTCCCCCACCACCAGCTCTAGCAGTGATCCATTAATGTGCTCCTGGCTACTAGCTGGGCTAGGTTTATGATTGAGAGATTATCTTACTACTAGCTTCACTTTCCTCTCACCAATGAACCTCACCCCCCTTTACGCGAGAAAAAAAGGGTTGGGGGTTGGTGTTATCTTTATCACGCGTTCATATTCATCCTCTGCCGTAGCCCTTCTCCTGACGGCAAGACACCTAGGTGCACTGCGCTCTCGTTGCCGTAGCCCTAGCCCTAGCCGTAACCGCAGCCACAGTAACAGCCGCAGACCTTAGCCATAGGCAAACCCCTCTTTTCCTGTGTTTACCTTCTTCGGGAAGCCTGGTTCATTATTAGCAGCTTAAAGCAAGCCGTGAGAAACTTAATTAGGCATAAAACCCTTCATGCATTTCTTCCAAAGCTGGGGGAATGAATCTGGGCGACATGGTTCTTCGAAATCTTTACCCTAACTATACTATCTGCTAAAAGTTACCTTACTAGCATGCACGAGTCACCCCTTTCGCTTCTGTACACTCGAATGAAAGTGTACATTGGCAGTGGACACCCTCCCTTTGAATGATGTGTCGGGAAGCGCCTGCGCCCCATTGAAAATGGCGGAGTAACTTGATGTACCTACCGGTTTATCACAGTGTTTGCAAATGTTTTGGTGAAGCTGACCTTCAGTCAAGTGTATCAGCTACCACTACAGCCCAAATGCACTTCTGTGCGGTTTTTGCGATTCCGAAAGTAAAATCTTAACTCAAAAGGTCGGAGACTTCCGGCCTCACGGACATGGAAGGCAACACAAAACGTCAGCTGATGACCATCCCAAGAGAGGACTTTGCGTTAAGGTTCCAGCAGTCGCAAGATTTTAGGGTTCAGTGCATGTGCTCCTCGAAAGAAGTAACTTGGAAAGAAATATGGCGCCGTTGCCCTAGACTGCAAAGTTTCTTATGAGACAGTAAAAGGTTAGGTAACTTCCGGGCACACCTCGTATACCAGCGAAAGGGAATGTTTAACTGTATTGTGGTTTAATCATGTACTCAACCTTCCATACGTGAAGTATGGGTCAGGTTAACGGGCATCTCCATCTATACGACCGACTGCTGTAAACTTGAATTGCACCGTAGGTGTGTAGAAAAAAGAAAAGCAAGATTAAGACCTAACTAGACTTAGCGTATGAGACGAAAAATTGAAAATTGAATATTGGTTTTTAGGGAAAGGAAATGGCGCAGTATCTGTCTCACATATCGTTGGACACCTGAACCGCGCCGTAAGGGAATGGATAAAGGAGGGAGTGAAAGAAGAAAGGAAGAAAGAGAGGCCGTAGTGGAGGGCTCCGGAATAATTTCGACCACCTGGGGATCTTTAACGTGCACTGACATCGCACAGCACACGGGCGCCTTTGCGTTTCGCCTCCATCGAAACGCAGCCGCCGCGGTCGGGTTCGAACCCGGGAACTCCGGACCAGTAGCCAAGCGCCCTAACCACTGAGCCACCGCGGCGGGGACGAAAAGGTTTGGAAATGCGTGTGACAGGTGCGTTGAAAAAGGTAATGTGACTTTCAGGTTATCCCCCATAAACCTGAAAAAAGTAAAGGTATCAAAGAATACACTTCATACAAAAACTAGAGGCGGATAGATTTCTCTTACTTTACTGTTCGATGGAAGAGAGCGTTCTCTTTAAACGCGAACGCATTCAAGGCATTATGGTTCCCTCGGAGTGAAGAGAACAGTGCCAAGTGAAAGAGCACACACAGGGTCGATGGTAGAACCGAACTAAAGAGTTGAGTTAAAGGTCACATTTCTCAGTGTTACACCACACAACGTTGAGAGCTGTACATTGTTTCGTTTTATCGCCTTGCCACAACACTGTTCATCTGCTCGCTACAGCTCCTAAACCAGAAAAATGCCGAAGTTCTGCATACAAAATCGAATGCAGATTCGATTAAGTGATTTTCAACAGGGGAAGACTCAGTGGAACACTGCTGACGGTGAGTGGTTGTGCTTTGGGAGTTCAATATACCACGCGCGAGTCTGATCAACAGAGCATACAATACTCGACCTTATCACGTTTCTGCAATAACACTTTCGGTTTCCGCAGACTGAACAACTTCCGTCAGGGATTACGCGCTCATCCTAAGCTACTGAAGTACGCAAACATGGGGCATCACTTTCTGTTTGCCGGTAGGGAAGCAAACAAAAAAGTGGAGTGCTATACGCGCGTGCGCGCGCTTTCGCCCCGCACGCGTTCCCGCGTCCAAAGAAGAGAGAGAGAGACAGAGAGAGAAAGGAGTCTCAGCAGGGGCGGGGGGGAAGGTTGGGGACATTGGCTGCTTTCTCCCGGCGCACTCGCCACGAGAATGTCTTCCTAGACACCACGTGACTAGCTGGGCAGGCCACTAGGTCATGCGAGCACCGGTCGTATAAAACCCACTTGCGACTGGGGCAACCTTCCTTTAGCGCGTACCCGACTCTCGGCAACAGCAGCAGGGCGGCGTTTGTGTGTTGTCCGTCGACTGCCACCACCGACGCCGCCGCCAGCGTGCGATTTTGCGAGACCGTTCGGCGCTTAATTTGCATACCACGAGCCCGGACTGAAATAGAATCCGCCACCACCATTCGGCCCACTTTCTCTCTCTCTCTCGCCCTTCTCCGCCTCCTCTCACCACCTTCCTGCACCTCCTCGCCCTTTTCTCCGCAACCACCAGTAACAGCTTGTGACGTGTCGACTTGATTCCTCTCCTCGTCCTCCCCACCCTTCCTTTGTGGATTGACGTGGCCCACGGCACAGTCGTCGTCGTCGGCAACGCAAGAACCATGGTGAGTGGACGTCGTGCACCCTTCCGTTCGCTGTAGCCGGACCCCGACGAACGGGATCGCTATCGACAAACCGACGGTTCCTCTTCCTGAACTTGCAGCGTTAACTTCCTCGCAGCGTGCCGTTGCAGGACCCGCATTGCTACCTTCTCTGGTTAACATATTTGCACCCGGCGTATGTCAGGTGCATGCAGCCTCGAGATACGAAGCTGCCCTTATTATGGACGGTGTGGAGCAAGCCACATGAGGCGGTCGTGTGCGGGAACATTTGTGATGACAAAATGTAGTGTCGATGCGCTGTGCCTAGCATTCGGCAGGCGTTTTGCACTGTAGTTCCTGTTCTTACAAGATGATAAGCTTGATAAGAAGTATAACAATGATTACACCGGTCAAAGCACCTTTCTCAGATCATCCGATGGCTGAGGTGGAAACCCCAACTGGAGTTTTGTGCACATCTTCCGTCCTTTGGCCTCAAAGTAGTCAGGGAACAGCGAATTAGGTTATCTGCCGGAAGATGGTTCGATAGATGCACCTTCTTTTTTTGCTGCTCTTGATTTAACGGTTTGTGTCGCGACGTAAGTATTCGCCCTTGGCGACTTCTGGACCTTTTGCGTGTGCGGCTCTTTTTCGTGGCATATCGAATGCCCCCGTGAAACTTCACTATCTGCACACGTTATGCTGCGGCTATTTATGCCTTCCTGCATTTACATGGGAGTATTATGAATAACTCATGTGTGCCTATCACAAGGTTATTTTGGCTTGGAATTTGACTGCAATCTGTCTTTTTGTTATGTCTACACCACGTGAGACATTTTTGGAGAGATCGAACAATATGAACCATTCCTGGGGGAGTGTCAAGCCAGGCATGTCTTACACGCGTACATTCTTGTTGTGCGATATTGGGGACAAAGACATTTTTTACTGTTGGATGATGCTGCGCCCCAGTGCTACGCCCACCCATGCCATGTTACCAGGCGAAATGTGCGTATTTGTCACCAAACCCGGGCATCAGAAGTATGATATACACGACTGATTTAACCCCGTTTTCTTCTCAATAGATCCAAACCTGTAGCAACAATCATGGTGCTAAGGCACAGCAAGCATGATAGTTCAAAACGGGTTACGTCTGAATGAGAAACGCGCCACCGGATGTTACTGGACTTTCTTTGACAGTCCAGTGCGTACCTTTATTTATAAATAATACTTTATGCCAGCAGGCACGCTGTCACAATAAAAAAAAAAAACGAGCTAGGAGCGGAAAAAACTTGCGTCAATCTTTATTCATTATCAGGGCTATACTATAACGCACTGTCAGAGATTCTGCAAATCAATGAAGCAAACAGCCGGAAGGGTAGAGGTTAATACCGACCACAATGTGGAGCTATTTTTCTTTCCTGAATATCACATTACACAATGACAGGAGTAATTTCTCTCATCTGACTGCCGGCGAAATGTTATGGAGCCAAAAGGATATCTCTGTGGTATTAAATAGCCTAAGTGGTGCTGCAAATCAAGTTTTGAGTAATTCCACTCGTTTGGATTTATTCCCAGCATTAGACTGAGAGTTTGTTTAGACGTTCATTAGAGGTGTACCATTTGCTCAATAGTTCTTGAGTGTTTTTAAAACATTTTCTTAATTGTCTTCACCAAATTTGCTCATCCGCTCAGTGATGAGTCCGCGGTGGTAAATCAGCATACCTAAAATACTACGGAGGACTCATTATTATATACCCGGTTACTTACAGCCGAAGCAGGCAGGACGGTTGCACTGAGGCACAGAAGAGCGGTCTGCATGTAGATCTCGAAGCAATAATTAATATTGACCTCTAGCAAGCCCTTTTCTTTGCGTTGTAGTACTCTATAACACAGCGAAATGAGTGCACAAGGCGTGCGCAGTGTGGCTTCATTAGAATAACACCTGAAAGCATTTATTACCCTGTTCAGCAATAGAAGAAACGTTCTCACTTTTGCAACAGACATTAAGCACATGCGGTCATGTTGTTAAGTTTTAAAAATATCTTTACATTATTAACACGATATTAGCAATCCGGTTGCTCTAGGAATTCCAAGCTAACTGTATTAATACCTAGCGAGTCAGCGCAACGCGAGCGTCTGTTAAAATGCTTTTTTTTCTGCACTGTGTGACAAAGAACAAAAATAGCTTGCTCTTGCCGCATCCGCTGGAACATGTATATTTGTTAGTATGGTTTGGAGAAATGACGCATATTCAATGAGCTGTACAAGAGCAGTTCACACACTCATACAACTGTTATTCGTAGTTATTATCAAAGTGCCATTTCTTGACAGGAAAAACAGCGCTATATCGATGATGATGTTTTTATGGAACAAGGGCAGCTTTGGCCAAAGAGCACCATGGCACAAGGTAGCTTTTCATTGCACAAGGTGGGGTCAAAGACCCATTTCCCAAGCATTTCAGCCTGAATAAGCCGGGCACCAGACCAGGGGAAAGCTTGCATCCATTGTATCATCTGTGGGTACCCGGCGGCACTGGGGATCGAACTCCGCACCTCCCGCATGCGAGGCGGATGCTCAAACGACTAGGCCCCCGCTGCGGTGCAGTGCTATATCGAGGCGGACATGAGCGTGCAGTATAACTTTCCGACTACCATTGTTACTGTGTGCATTAAGAAAGAACTGCGGGCCTCCGCGCTACAGCTTTTAAATGAGGATGACGCACTCCTAAGTGGAAGGAAAAAAACAGTCTCCTTAGATGTGGCATTGGAAACCGCACTGCTTCATCCACATATCCACCGCCGTTCACTGCCACCTGCAGCAACAAGAAGAAGAAAGAATGTACAACCTCGTGTGTATGTGTGTGTGTGTGGCGGGGGGGGGGGGGGGTAATGGCAGAAGCACCAAGGCAAAGATGGAACAGCGGCAGAGCGAACTTTTCCCCGTGATAGGCTGTGGAGCGGCGGAGCTACCGGAGACCGTTATGGCCAACAGCTTTTTCCCGTTATGCAAGAAGCAGCCGACCACGTCGTCGTAGACGCGGCTTGGCTATAGATTGTCTTGAGATAACTCCGCGGCAGTCGTCATTCAAGGCCGTCGTTACGACGCGCAGCACACGCAGACACTTCGGTTTTAGTCCCCCCCCATGTCACCTTTTTACACGCAACGAGTGGTTTTGGGTCGCACTATAGCTGGAAAGGCTTCATGTTTACTCGGCTTCTTGCGTTTATTTTACGCCCCTTGCCGTCGCGCGGCCGGTGATACCAGACGATAGACTTTACCAGCTCCGATAAGCCGTGAATTTGCATTCATCCAAGGATGCATTCCAGCTTCGCGTCTTTCGTGCACAACTGACTTCTGATTTTATTTCTGTATAATTTCTCTGACACGTGTTTGACTCCAGATGCGTTTTTTTTTATACAAGCTTCGGACAGCGTTGCAAAACCAGATGTGTAAATCACATTTGAGGTGGAAAATAGCAATTGAGGAAAAAACAGCGTTTTCTGGCTCGTATCGGGCGTAGAAAAAAAAAAAGGTGGAATAAGCGGAGACCGCGAACGCCTCGAATCAAAGAAGCCAAAGTGTTTTTCATATCAAGTTTTACTTTTCACTTATTTTCCTGATGCTTTCTTGCCTCCAAGACTTCAGTTGTAACTATATTTTGTTCTGATAGTTAAAAAAAACGCATCGGCTTAAAAAATTGTGTATTCAAAGAAGTGACTTTCCGGTCTATTCCCATGTTTATAGATTGCTGCATTTAATTCAAAAGAGTACGGATGTGTTATGTTTTTCTTCACAAGGAACCGACGCACAGGAAAAAAAATATCCGCTTCGTATTGTCCTTGTGCTTGTGTTTTGTTCCTAAGTGCATTCAGAGGCGAAAGAGGAACAAAAAAAGCGAACATACCTCACTTGCTGCAAATAGTGTGTAGGAGAATCCCACAGAAATCGTTGCTTCAATTGTTGATAATGTATCGTGCTCTGTCGTTTGCAGCATCCCGATTGTTAATGATACCAAAGTTGCCTTCTAAAACTTTAAGGCAACTTATGCAACAAACTTCTGTGCTCCTTAGCCTTTCGGTATTTTATACTGGTATGAAAGTCAGTTTCAACCGTGCAGTCAACATAACCATGCATTAAAACCCTGTTAATGACCTATATTTCTATATACTCTATGCGGTCAATGATTATTCGCTCTTAAGGTACGGTGTTGTGTTGGGTTGGAATCGTATTGAAAAAGAAATGGGTGGCCCATAGAAATAGATGGTAAAAAACCTGGAACTCTTCTCATTAAATGCTGCCACCAACAACCTAAGGAAGCAACAAGCTGCGATTCTATTCACAGCTTAAGTGGCAGGTTTAAATTGGAAAAGAGACCGGGGGAAGGGCGCGCTTGCTTCAACATATTTTCATCACAGATCTATGTAAACGATGTCATCAATGCTAAACCACCGGAAAACTGCAGCGTGCGATAAAAATAATAAAAAATCCAATCAGGAGTGGGCGTTGTTGCCTGCGAAGAGAGGCTGGCCAGTAGCATTAAACGAGGCTGCAATAACACTCACACTAAGTGTGAATTGTTTACAGTTTATAGGGGTTTAACGTCCCAAAGCGACTCAGGCTATGAGGGACGCCGTAGTGAAGGGCTCCGGAGATTTCGACTACCTGGGGTTCTTTAACGTGCACTGACATCGCACAGTACACGGGCCTCTAGAATTTCGCCTCCATCGAAATTCGACCGCCGCGGCCGGGATCGAACCCGCGCCTTTCGGGTCAGCAGCCGAGCGCCGTAACTACTGAGCCATCGCGGCGGGTGTAAGTTTGAATGTGTGCTATGGACAAATAACAGATGGTAATTATTTTTCTGGAAACCCGTCAACTGAGATGCGCAATGAAAAGAAAATACGAAAAGATGCCGTGCAAGTTTAAAAGGCTGCCCCATTTGATATCTATGCTGCCTACTCTACTTTTCATTTTCTGAGTTCACTTTTGGCTTCATCAGACTGCTTATGAAAGTTTTCTGTGCTGCGCCAAGTGAGGACATTGTTCGTCAGGGAAGGCTCCTTTGTAATCGCATGAAAACCTCACTTAACCATGATACTTTCACTTGTGTAAGAGTGTTACTCCTGCATTTTTTTTTAATGAGTATAGGGTAACATTTCCCTCTTATTGTTAGAATGTAAGTTGCTGCCTGTTTCGGGGCGACTTGTCTTCCCCTAAATCATTTCCTAAGACGTAAATATTCCGCTGGCCAGAACTGATGTGTTCAGGACAGCATGCCGTGAGGGGGGGGGGGGGGGGGAAGAGAATGTACAGTAGACCTCCTGAAATTCCAAGTAACGAGCTAAGGTGCCCTACCCTTGCCGAAAAGTAAAATGAAATCTTATGTAAGTACGCTTAGCAAGGCCCCACTATGAAGAAACCGGCCCTCTCGTTCGGGGTCGCCTGAAGACCTGCCAGCCATTCTCCTACGCGAAGACAATGCAGCGTTTCCCTTTCGTGCGTAAACGTTGCAGACCACGAAGCACTGAGGACGTACACCTGTTCCTGCGGGGCACGACCCTGGCCATTGCTAGAAAATAAGAGAAAAGCAAACCGGACAGCCTTCAATAGTCGCGTCAGCGCACCGATCCATCAGCTGATTGCGCAATCGAGAAATTCCAAGCCAGAAGTGTTTGCCGTACCGGTCCTTCCGCCGCTTCGTTCCAACAGCCCACTCGGCATGTTCTGACCCCTCAAGATCTTCGGCGGCAATGCCGTGACCGCATTGTAGCGTCGGTGCAGCGCGCGGGATGGGGCGCCTGCAAATTCCCACCGGCTCGCTCGCGGCTCTTCCGAGGCTGCAGCTGCTGCAGCGCCGCCGCCGCCGTACGAACGGCTCGAGACGATGGTGCCGCCGCGGTGTTGCAAGCGAGAGAGGAGCGCGGCCGCCGTAACTCGACTTTACGCGAGCGGGAAACCGGCCGCAGCCCGCGAGGGAAGCCGGCAATCCGCCGATGACACCCTTTGCTCGCGGCAGCCACGATCGAGGCGAGCTGCCGCAGCGAGAGCCGAGTGGTAGTGGTCGCGTGGCGTAAGTGGCACGCGTTCTTCTTTCCCCGATGAAACAATTTGCGGGGAAAAGAAAAAGAAGCGACGACGAACGACGTTCTTTTTCGCAATGATTAATGCCGCGGCCGGACCGCGGCGCGCTCTGCGGGCCAAAGGTGACGCAACGGCGCCCGGGCTGAGGAACTAGTCTGGTGAGGAGAGGCGCCGCTGCAGGAAGCGCAGCTGCATGGTCGTCCTCTCTCTCTTCTCGGGCTGTGTGTGTGTGTACCGTTCGTTCTCATGCTGGCCTGTGCGCGTTGCGGATTCGCGCAGCTCGTAGGGCTTCTTTTTGGTCCTTCGTTCTGTTCTCTTCTTCTTTTATTTACATTGAGATGCTTTACATCTCCACTCGCCAGCCAGCGTGACCCAGAGTTCTTCGAACAACGCCGCTCACGTCCTGTGAGCATACATATGCATTGACGGCGCCGGGAGAGTCTGGCTACGCGATCGGGGGTCGTGAGACGGATGCTAAAGCGGGCCTCTCCTCTTGTGCTGCTGCTCTGCGACTCTCAGGAAATTGTAAGCCAGCCAAGTTATGGCCGCTCGGTGCGAGTACCAGCCGGATTCACGACCTCGCGGTAAGGAAAAGGGGATGGTGCTGTCTCTGATCTTGTGTGCGTAACGGCTTTTTGAAAGAGAGGCACGAAGGATTCGAAAGATCAATTTTAAAGTATTCGCTCTCCTTGCTCCGAAGAAGGATGTGCGCTCAACCCACACATGCATCCAGTCGTGCTATCAACAAAGGGAGTCCACGGGATGTGGCATTGTCAGTACTGAATGATGTCCAATTAGGAGACGTCCTAGGATATTGATTTATGGTATATGGGGGTTTTAACGTCCCAAAGCAACGAAGGCTATGAGGGACAGCGTAGTGAAGGACTCCGGAAATTTCGACCACCTGGGGTTCTTTAACGTGCACTGACATCGCACAGTGCACGGGCCTCTAGAATTTCGCCTTCATCGAAATTCGACCGCTGCGGCCGAGATCGAACCAGCGTCTTTCGGGTCAGCAGCCGCGCGCCATAACCACTGAGCCATCGCGGCGGCTTCTAGGATATTGGTAGATGTCTGTCGATTTGCAGCTTTCAGAAATTGCGTGCTCTTTTTTTTTTTTTGAGGGGGGGGGGGGGGCAACTCAATGGTTGCGTAATAAGGACACCCTTACATGTCGGTGTTTGTTCATATTAATGAAACACAGTTTTTGCAAATGCGACAAATGTTTATTCTTGCGGTAGCTCGAAGGTTGTAGAAGATCACTTCTTTTTTTATTCAGGCTATAGCTCAAAAACCCGCCGCGGTGGCTCAGTGGTCAGGGCGCTCGGCTACTGATCCGGAGTTCCCGGGTTCGAACCCGACCGCGGCGGCTGCGTTTTTATGGAGGCAAAACACTAAGGCGCCCGTGTGCTGTGCGATGTCAGTGCACGTTAAAGATCCCCAGGTGGTCGAAATTATTCCGGAGCCCTCCACTACGGCCCCTCTTTCTTCTTTCACTCCCTCCTTTATCCCTTCCCTTACGGCGCGGTTCAGGTGTCCAACGATATGTGACACAGATACTGCGCCATTTCCTTTCCCCCCAAAAAATCAATTATAGCTCAAAAGTCTTTAAAATCCGTTTGTTCTTCATGCGCTGACATCTACATTGACTGACCTATTTTGTTTCGCTTTGATAAAGTTTTTTAGCGTGCCGCATTATGAATGGAGCAATGAACTAACGGTTTATACATTATTCATCACCAGATGGATTACAGGTGGCTTCAGACGCAAAAATAAGTCTGAACTATGCTGCTTCAGAGCCCGTCCGTGATGACGTATTCCTGCGTAAAGCAGATAAATAAAAGGGATATAGCTCAGTGACCGCGAGGTCAGCGTGCAAGATGTGGCGGCAGTTCGATTTGAGAATCTACTTGCGCAGACGCGATCGGCTCTCTAGCGTACAGTTGTAACGCTTTGTATTCAGAGCATGATTACAAATGATCCTGACGCATTATTTTAGGGAAGAAACAGCGCAATGAAACACGGACACACGAAGAACGGACACACACGAGCGCTTCCGTGTTTCATTGCGCTGTTTCTTCCCTAAAATGCATTACCAACTAGCCCGGAACCTTGCTCTTCTGAGCATTATTTTATGCTTACACAGTGGAAATTCAAATTTATTTCTGTTAATACTCTAGCGAAAAGAGAACATGACTGTGACTCGGCTAAATGACGCCCTACTGCGGGACAAGAAACTAGACGATTAAATAAACTAATTGACAAGGCGGTTGGAGTGTGTGCTATGTTAGACCGAGGATAGTGACAGTGATGTTTTTTTTTACTATTGATTTCTTTGGAGCGAGAAACGAAAAACGACCCAAGAGATCGCACCTTTTGGATATTTCAAGGAGTTATGAATGTCCTGTAGATTCTGTGGCCAGGGCGAGTTTTGAACCAATCCTGCTTTATTTCGGAACATCATCACCCATGTAGCATACTTGACTCGCTAATGTACTATATTGACTCATAAAGCACCTACTGGAAATTATGGTAAAGTATATTAAATGCCCCTCGATCATTGAAAATTCTTGAAAGGCTGTTTTTTATTCTATATCAGACACAAGAAATGAAAATTCCGGGCAGTCATGAGTCTGAGCTCGCCCCTTAAGGCGGCTTCTTTCTTATACGAACGAATGAAGGAAGCGTACATCACGAGCACGAACTGACAGGAGAGTCGGTATACACGGCGGCTTTCTGAAGAAAAAGCACAACGATGGGACGCAGGTTCAGAAAATAAGCACAAGCAAAGTGCTGCTGAACGCCTTTAAAGAACGCCGCCACAGAGTGCAGCAGCGCTTTGTGGGCGCGTGTTCCTAGAGCCTACCTCCATTTCTACTTTCTGAAGCAAGAGCACGATTCTTGGCGTTACTTTTTGTTGCGCAGCTATGCAAATATGGCGCACGAACGTTTCCTCCCACAAATTATTGCTTATTTCCTCGCTTTATTTGTTCTGCTCCATCTTCTATACGGTCCAACTCGCGCGAGCACCTTTCTCCGCCGGTCTCCTTCCCACCGGGGGGTTCATCATCGTTTCCAGGTTGCTGCAAATAGCGCCTGGCCGCCGCCGCCGCCTCTTGACAGTTCCTTTCTCAAGGGTGGCACCCGGCACTCAGAGAAAAGCGTGGCCTCTCTCGTTCCCAGCCCGGACACTTCCGCGAGTCACGTAACTGTCTGTCTCTGCCTCTCGGCAACGGTTTAACGTTCTCTTCGTCCTCTGACAACTTCCAAACCAGCCAGGTACGGCCCCTGGAAGAGAAAAGAATTTTCACACGCTTGGGCGAAGGGCACTTTCCTGGACAACCGCAATTTAAGGCCGGTCCTCTGCATACACGGTAACGGCACGTGTGTCTGCGTCGAGCAAACGGTAGCGGACAGTTGGGAATGAGAAAAAAAAAAAACGGACGGTGGGTACACTGCCTGTGCTTCAAGAAACAGCGTGTAGCGCGCTATGGGCAAACGTTAAGGGCGGACAAAGAAGGCTGCTGTAGCAACCCTTGTTGGCGGTGCACTGGTGTCTTTGACTGCAGTGAGGGGGATATTTGCGCTGGCGGCGCGGAGAAGCGGACGGCAAAGCGTCGCCAAAGCATCGGGATAGAGAGAGAGAGAGAAAGAGAGTGGAATGAAGAATAAGAAGAAGCGGGCTGTTTTGGTGTCGTTTCCGGGGTTGCATAAGGGGTGAGGGCGTTCGAGGAAGTGGCTGCCCAGTTGGGCAGTCTTGCAGGAAAAGCAGCTCGCGTCCGGCCCCCAAAGGACACTGTCGAAAGGGGAACGCTACAGGTTTTCGATGAGCTTGGCATTGTGTGCGCCCGTCTGGCGGCACGCTCCGCGCTGTCAGCGCACACAATTTATGCGTCCTCCGTGTGTGTGCTCTTTTTTTTTTGCCTTTTTCTATTCCACTTTCTATCACCTTATTTCCTTTCGGGGCGCAGCAATGTCAAAAGTTCCGATAGCCGCCGCCGCTTCCTCTTCGTGGCCGTCAATTTGGATTAGGCTCGCGCTCATATTGCATTTTTGAATTTTTTGCTGCACTGTATCCCAGTTGTTCGCAGTTGCTGTATCCACTGGGACCTTCCATCCACGTTGAATTGACATACTTCATCACTAGCAAGCGCAGGTCTTGAGAATGTCTTTTTGATTCCTGCGATAACGTTATAGGTTTTTGTAGGACCTGTACAATACGTCAAAACACGTACAAATAATTCCACGGAATATCTACTCATAAGGCTGAATGCGCTTTCGAGGAATATAGAGGAAAACAATAACAGTACGACTGGAATTACCATTTCAGAAAAAAATGTGATTGCAATACGAAGGCAATAAAATAGGCTTATGGATGACAAATTATCAAATAATCAGCGCGACGAATTGCAAATTAAAAAAAAATTCAGTCACTAGTATCTGCAGGAAAAAAATTCCCCGGCATCCAACATCTTCAGGGCATGTGGTTACTACTAATCTTGTTATTGGTGTCATTTGCCGACAGCTACCATTGCACCTAAAAAATTTGTCAATAATAATCACGAGGGAAGCAGTGTTGACGCCAGTGACTAAGAGAGCGTGTTCAGGACAAAGATTGAAAGCCCTGCAATTGGAAACAAAACGCCGTATCCGGTAACGCCCAAAACGTCCTGGTGCTCTGCTCTGAACAGCTATTATTTATACGTAAAAAATCAAGAGACCAAGAAAACTGAACTACATGTGACACACACTGTAATGTCTCAGTTAGATCAACGGTGACGACGCTATTCGAGTTGTCTCAGAGAAGCTTTGTTGCATTTTTTCATCGTAACAGGTTGATGTAAGCTCTAAGCTTAAACAGAGCTGCCTCCTTATACAGATGGGCTCATGGGAAAAGCACTGTATTTCTAAAACTGTTTAATAGTTACAGTTCAAGAAGACACTGAGCACGACTCCATCGAATTATTGTTCTTAGTTAAAATCGATTATCTGGCTCTTTATGAATATGTTAACGTTTATACAGTAGCAGAAGACGCATTTGCGGCTGATAAAATTAAATTAGGAACCTTCCCATCGCTCGTTTCAAACTCGTGAGGTCTATACCAAGAAGGGCTGGTTACCGCTCTTTTTAAGTGAACGGTGGTGTAGCGTAGCCACCGAGATCCACATCAAAAGTGAGAGCCGCCGCGGTGGCTCAGTGGTTGTGGCGCTCGGCTGCTGACCCGAACGAAAGACGTGGGTTCGATCCCGGCCGCGGCGGTCGAATTTCGATGGAGGCGAAATTCCAGAGGCCCCTGTGCTGTGCGATGTCAGTGCACGTTAAAAAACCCCAGGTGGTCGAAATTTCCGGAGCCCTTCACTACGGCGTCCCTCATAGCCTGAGTCGCTTTGGGACGTTAAGCCTCCATAACCAAACCAAAACATCAAAAGTAGGTGTTGATGCACGCAGTTTACTTGCAAAATCAGCCGGGGATCACGACCCTTGTATTTCAGTTTTTTGCTCTTTTATAGCATATAAAACCTATGTTTTCAGTGAGAGTGTTCTCTTGACCACTAGAATGCCGTAGGGGTGGCCTTTCGTTTCGGACCGAATTAAATTTGTCATCAGTGTTCTTTTAAACAGTCGTAGTTGATGCAAATTGTAAGCTGAAGATTGGGGTCATGCGCTTGGGACAGACACGAGGCGTACACATCGATGAAGTACTCATTTAGTTATTCTAAGCTTGTGAATCTGTATAAAAACTCTCGCTACAAAAATTTGCGAAACTGTGCACCAGTCCTACTTTTGTAGGTAACGCTGCCAGCCGCCATTTCCTTTCGAGCTGAAGCCTTGCGATCTGCATTTCTAAAATACAAGGCAGTGGTCCTAAAACAATGCACCTGTGTGTGCGTTTTGTAATCCCGTGTATTGTTGTCCCTCGGCGTAACAGCGCATATTCCGTTGGTGATGGAATTCTAGATCGCTGTCTTGCAAGGTGAACAATTCTCCGAACGATTATGCATGTTGCATCCACCACGACAAGCAGCGAATTGCACGACACAGCTTCACTGCGTCAAGGTTTGGTGGGAACTACGGTCAATTTGCATTGCGTTCGTGACCCTTGACGGCACAGATTAGAGGCACGTGGCCCGTTCTGACCTGTGCATTCAAGCGCAGTTCCGTTGGCTACATTGTAGAACCAGGGCTTCAGTGCTTCCAAGGCGACCTGCTAGCTTAGGCTTCAGTGCCCTTACAATGCCAGTGTCCCTGACACCTTCCGTTGTATTGAGTAAGGGGCCTTGCCAGATAACGATAGAGTTAGGTTAGCGGCGATCAACTGGCAATCTGTGGCGGTTCCCTTGTTCCATGCTGCTTTTCCCAGGGTGGCCGCTGTTGTCTTACCATTCAGTCATGTTGCGAAAGCGTTTGTCGTACTCCATCCCGATTACACGCGGGCCTTTGTTGCTCGAGGTTCACTGCCGCTGAATCGGCAATACGCTCCCAAGCAGTTCGTTGCATACATGCGCACGGGCATTGTCTGTGCTATTGTTATGGCAGAGGCAGTTACTGGCGCTTCTAAGCTGCGCTTTGTAAAATATAAAAGAAAGAAAAGATAAATAACCCTAGCAGGATGGGGCTATACGAATACAGTGCTGTTATAGACATGGTCGCTACTGGCATCAAGAACGCAAGAGACGATGGTGTTTGTTTACAAATAAAGGCTCGGAAAGCAGCGCCTTAGTGCTTGTAAAGTCTGTGAGGATGAGTTATCTAGTCCTTGCGTTCGGTCGAGCCATTTGCTTGTTGATTTACCGTCCCCATTACCCGATTTGCTGTACATTTGCTGTATCGATTCTGTACCCCGAGTCAGTTTAGCTGTGCTGTTTGCGTGCTGGATCTGATTTACCCTGCCTATGCTGTGTCCATGCTGTACATCTTTATTCTAGAGCTCTTTCCCCTATAGCTATGAAATACGCCCTAATGAGGTAAACTGTAACTATGTATCTGCAGCATATGCACCGTTCATTGTTAGCAAGAGCCCCATACAGAGTCCTTTTATTCGATGCTTTGCCGAATGTTCAAAGCTAGCTGCTTTTTATTACAACGTACATTTATATCAGTTGTGTGGTCATTCAAGTTCACATAAACACCGAATTCGTCACAAACGGACTGCATTTCAGTAATCAGTCGCGAGCCATAATTTCATGCAAATTACAAACGCGGATACATTAAAACATGGGCCGTGTTTTTGGAGTAAGCGCTGAACAAATTTAACACGCGCGTATTCCACTTTTACTCTTCAGATGTGAATGCAAATTACTCTCCTCACAAAGGTAATGCGAACTGGATAAATCGTATTGACGTCGTCCCCGAAAAACTGTGGCATTTATTGCTGTTAGCGCAACACGCAGCATGTCCGAATAACACTACGTGTTTTAAGATGTGACATTTCCTGGAAGCTTAAGCAGCTAGAACAGCTACATTGAAGCTTATAATCTCACATCGGTTTGCAACGCTCTTTCTGTTATACTCTGCAAAAATCTACATTCATTGTCCCATGTCAACACTGTACATACTCGAATAATCTATTCAAGTGTTCATTTTTTGAGGGCACAAAAAGAAAAAAAGGAACCTACAGAATAGACAATGTCGCGGTGGCTGAGAAGTTACTGCAGTTTGCTGCTTTGCATGAGCTCAGGCCGGCTGCATTTCGTAGGACACGTAATGCGAGACGCCCCTGTGGTAAGATTTTTGAGGTATTTAAGGAACCGCAGATGGCCACAATTCAGTCATCTTCTAATCCGTGCCCCATCACCAAGGTGAAGCACTGACGTCTAAGAATTCCTTAATTTCAGCTTCAAACAGGAAAGGCAGTGCCCACGGAGATAAACACAAAGAACAATGCATTGCAGCTCTTAAAAATTTATCTATCATGTTCTCATATTTCCTGTCCTGAATAAGCAAGTAGGCATCAAATTTACTTGTACACACAGATAATTATTGGCAACCATATGTAAAATTGTATTGCTACTAGGGGAAAGATTTTAAGTGAAGACGAGATAGTCATCACCTTTTTTTGTTAAAAATAAGTTTGAAGCTCCGGTATAATTGCTGCCTTCACTAAGCCGTAATTGCTGAAGCCAGATTAAGACTACCAACAGTTTTCATTGACGGTATTCTTCATGGGCCGACCCTCAGTAGCTGCTGACAGGCTTTAAGCGAGAAGCGTAAGTTGTCCCGAATTTCTGTACCTGCTTAGAGCAAGCTATTTATTTATTAAGGACGCACGTTCAAAGCGTCGAATGTTTTTTTTTTTTTGCAAATGAGTAACCTTTTTTATATATCGGGACACTTACTCTCCTCACTTGCTTTTATGCTGTGCGTACTTAATCTTAATGTCTGCACATTTTTTTTTTTGCGGGCAGACTTAACCCACCCAACCCCTTCTATACCCTCATGGTTCAGTGCGCTGAGGGTACATTAGTAAATCAATAAACCGGTGCACACACATTTGTACTTGCACATACTTGTGCGTACATTAATTCATTCATGAGTATGTGGTGCTATACTCATTCGTGAATAAAATTCTACGACCATATCTGTACCAAATATTTCCACAAATCTTACGAACTATCTCGAACTATAGAAGGGTGATGAGATTAAAAAGGGCGGCCGCAGTGGTGATATTGGCGGGAGAGGAGCTTTCAGTTTGGAGCCTTTCGTCGACAAATATCGGAGCTTATACCGCCCCAAACAGTCCGATTTTGCGAAGGTAGATGAATCAGAGTTTTTATTCGTTTGTGCCGTGCAGTGCATGTACCATGTAATGAAAGCTGTGAGATACAATTAAAATACCAAACAAATATTTGCCTCCTTAGGATACAAAGCGACAGACAGAGTGCGTGATCAATAACATCCGCACATAAGCGCACACACGCGGACACAAATGCGCACGTATGTGGTACTTCGTCAATGTTCGTCATGATATCTTATAGGGAGCCTGAGGACAAACTGAAATTGGACTGTCCCGATATGCCACGGCATTTTAACGACAGATAACGCTAACCGAGAACGGGGCTTTCATAAGCTACGAAAATTCCAAAAAGTGAAAAACAGGTTGCGCCATCTTCGGCCAATATCGCAAATAAACTACGTGCGCTGACAACAACACCACTGATCCCAGAGGCTATGCTAAACTGCCATTTACTTCAAATCGGATGCAATCAGTCCTTCTCGGTGTGGACGTCACGATTTTGAATTGAGTGTCCAAAGATATTTAAATTTTCACATTCATAAATGGGTTTCTTGCTGCCGGACTAAAACGTTATTATAGCCAGAAAGAGCCAGTGGATCAGTTATTCAGAACAATAATTGGACGTAGCTATACACGGTTCGAAAGAGATTTCGAAAAAGAACACATTTATATTTATATGATAATAAGCTCTATGCGGTTATAAAGACTTGGGATATACATATACCCGCCGCAGCAGCTACAGCATTCGACTACTGAGTATGCAGGATCGAATCCCGCCAGCGGCGGCCGCATTTCGATGGAGGCAAAATGCAGAAATTCCCGTGTGTTTTGCAATGTCAGTGCGCGTAAAAGAACCCCGAGAGGCCGAAATTAATCCGGAGCCCTCCACTACGGCGCCCCTCGCAGTCGATGTGTCGCTTCGGGACGTTAGACACCATATTTCACGCCACACACTATACCAGAGTTTTGTATACGCGAGAATTGCCGCTGCTAATAATAAAGAATGTGTGATTTACTTCTCTAATGGCTATGAAAGTTTGAAATAATACCGTTAGCCAAACAAGAAACTTCTAGCTTTTTGAAGAAAGTATGAACGCATGTACGTTGTGCAGTTACGACATGAAATGCACTTGCATGTGTATGATCAGCGGGGAACGTTTCTGTGATGTGCACTGTTTCGAAAAACCTTTCCAAGAAACCAGAAGCACTGCTGAGCAAACGTCTGTGAATCTGATGGCGAAATTCTATGCATCGTTAGTTGTTACGACACAGCCATGTGCCTTGCGAAACCGGATTGAAGTGAAATAAGCGGTAACCTTGATCCGCTTGCTCGCAGTATTCACGTTTCTCCACGTGTGGTTTTCCTTTCGGTGTTGTTTCAATGTGCTTCGTCTCGTCTAGAGAAAAAGTCTGCGAAACGCACTTCCTTCTACTTATCAGTCTGGATTTCTGAGAGAGTCATTGGACGCTTTATCCTTGGAAGTGAAGAAACGTGCAACGAAAGTCAAACAGAACGAGAAATATTCTCACTCCCTTGTTGGACGGGATCTCAAAGGAATTTTTCATTTCTATTACAATTCAAGGGTGGCAAAAATTCTTTACGAGTTATTTTCTATACCAAGTTCCAGGTAATACGTCTCGACGCATGAGTTTGCCCTAGCAAGGTACATACCTATTTCACGTATGTCTTTGGTTTATCTAAAGGCGGAATACCTGTCCCCGTCAGCTTCTAGATGAAGGCTTAAACTTCTTGTTATGCAGGTAATGGTGCGCTTGGGAACAGAGCAACACAGCTGCAAGCGCAAGCTTCTGCGCTCATCCTCATAACTGAAATGGCTCATAATATCACCTCAGCAATATCTGGGCCACCAACTTCACAAGAGTATTAGTACATTCTTGCCGTTTTCTTACTGAGCTTCATGTGTCTTGCGACTGGTTCGCTGTTTGCAAAGAACGTAAGGAAATCATCGCTAGCATTAGTTCAGCGTTAACTAACTCTCAATGCCAGTCTTTGGTTTAATAGGCATTATCGGCGATAAATAGCAACCTATCTCCACGCTGCAGATTAGTCCACTATAGTCACGGTAAAAAACTGTTATGAGTGCGTGCTGACACAGGTGAAGGGTTGCTTGAAAGGCAAATACATTTTTGAAACACTGAGTCCAGAGAAATGTCCACCCTGTTGTTTTGCCGCAATAAACTTTAATTAATGACAGAGTGACCCCGAATGGCGGAGAAAAATTGTACAAATGCCGAGTTAATAAAACTGTCGTTCCCTGTTATCTTTGTCTCAAGCGCCGAAAACCTGAATTAAGACACATTATCTGCACAATAAGATGAAAGCTCGCAAGAGAGGGGAAATGTATCTTGAGACAGAAAGGTTTTGAAGCCCCAAACTGTAATGCCGCACTAAGGATAATGAACGAATAATTCACCGCTTGTTTCTTCTTTCCATCTGCTCTTTCCCCTTGACATCTTCTGTTTCCCTTAACTCTTTGCTGGGTACTTTCCCTTGGTAGCCTTTACTGCCTTTCCTGCCTTTCCTTCTCTTTGTCTCTGGCCGCGTTGTTTGTCTCGAGATAAAAGAATAAACTCGGATTGGAAACCTTTACAGGCTGTAAATGATTACAGTTTCTAAATGTCGCCTGGTGGTTAGCAGGATGGGAATTTGAAAAGTTCCACTGTATGTACCCGCGAAACAGTATTCGACGTTAGTTGTTAGAAGGCCTCAAACGATCGCTTCTATACGTCACAGATTTGTAGGCATGCTAGGAAAAGAGTATATTAGATGCAGACACACTGATTACATAATTGTCACGTGAACATTCTGTGCTGTAAATATTGCCGAGACTGCAGTGACGAGCTGCTACTGTCAAATATTAATAAAGCATTATTCAACTTTATTGACAAGTTGAAGGCGCAAAATAATTCGATATAAGTTAATAATTAATAATAATTGGTTTTTGGGAGAAAGGAAATGGCGCAGTATCTGTCTCATATATCGTTCGATATAAGTTCGCTTGCGTTTTGACAGCATAAAAGCCGCGCTGCACGTTTTTGCCTTTTATTACGGCTGCCTCCTGGTGTGAGAAAGAAAGCTTCAAATAATAACGGGATACATAAATGACCATATCATTGTGCGCGTGATTTGCTGATAGGAAATTAACTCAGTAGTATTGATTGCTATAACACTATCTTTCTTTTCCGGCAGCCAGTTTTGGCAATCTTTGTCTGTGATGAATCAAGAAGGCTTTCAACCTCATTTGAAATGTCATGAATAATAAGTGCATTTTTTTCTAAAATGGTTCATGAAATTCGCTGTGGCGGCCCCTCCTTCTAAGCAAAGTAAAAGAGCGATAACAAATTTCTTACCGCTTATGATTTCTTCAGAAGAGCACGTCGCAGAGATCCCATATACAGGGTTAAGGTTACTATTTTCCTCGGCTAAAGGCCTTCCTTTCCTCATCAGTCTTTTCATATCTGCAAGCGTAAGGACAAGAAAGTCGAAATTCATTGTTCCGTAGCTGTCATAATCTTCTGTTTCACTGTGCGCGTGATTTTAAGCAGTGCATACTTGCAAAAACGGAGAGAAGGCAAACTCCGCAGTCATTTTAGCTTTTAATTCGTGAACGGGACACTTGCTCGAAGACGAACCTAAGGTCTCCGATAGTGTGCAGGAAGACTGGGATTTGGTAGCATTACTTTGTGTGGGGGTTTTGAGAGACGAGCTAAAAAGAAAGCAAAAATAACAACAGCGCTATTGAGACTGTATCAATAGTGAGATGCACTAGAAGAATCTTCCGGAAATAGTGCTCGCAGCTGTCGAAGTGGACTGGCCGTGGGGCATGAGGTGGTTTAACGAATGGTCACTGTGAATTTCAGGATTAAAGGACGTTGTCGACACCAGTGACGACGAAGGGCTCCTAATGTGCGTATGCACTTTCATAATGACGAAACATGTACAGTAAGATTGAAATATTTACAACTGAAGGACAGTGAGCCTGGTGAACATATAGAATGGAGCACCTCAGGTCTCCCTCGTTCGAACAAGACGCCGCTTCAGCCGGGACTGATTTTCGCAGCTCGCGCATGTGCCCTCGCAAGGTGGTGCCACGCCCCTCGTCACGCGTTTCCGTAGCCCGCGTCCGTCGGCGACTCCTAGCACCCGACAGCTCGGAGTCTTGCGCTGTGAATGGGCTTCCAGGTAGTCGATGTGCGCTGGAGGTAAATCTACACTTCGGTGAAGGGGCGACGCCTCGTCTCCTGGATCCTGGATCCCGGATTAAAAAATAGTAAGGACGCATCACCGTCTAGTTGCGAAATCGGCCGGTGGTGGCGACACCGATCATATAATTTTTCATCTCGTTTGTCACTGAAAGTAGCGTCTATGTCGTTGAAATGAGGCAACCGATCGACATAGGGCCTACTTCAATTTGTTGCTTTAACTGCAGTAAGCGTCTGTTTATTGTTTTAACGCAATTGAGAACTGAAATGTGACCCGGAAGCATAACGATGCAGTGGGAAGCGTTTATAAATGTGCGACAATTCATGAGACCATGGCTGCTGTAAAATGTTTATTTATTCGTTCTGCATGGGCAGCCGGAAACGAATGAAATAACTGGTCTGAATGTTTTACGGGTTGATGTCAGTGGCGAAATAGCGGTAGCGGAACAAGCATCAGGATAATTAACTTGATGTCAAGCTTATTTGTTTCGGAGTGGCAATGGTTGAGCTTATTTCAGTTTGCTAGGCCATGATACGGCACACTTTGGAAAAATTTGAAACTTACAATCGACCCGCTGTGGGCGCTCGTTTATTAATTTGTTCATTTTATTGTTTTTAGGCTCCGTACGCCCTGCTCTTCTATCATTATTCAAGTACAAAAACATAAAATGCAGGATTCACACTCACTGTGTTTCCTGCATTCGAAGTTGCAACCGGTGAAATTTAGACTGGGATGCATTTTCTTGATGTGTATATTGCCTGTATCATAATGTTGTGGCTACATTACGTAGAATTATAAATATGTGGGAGAGATAAACACTGCATTAGGATGTGAAATAACTGCAGCTTCAGCTGCCCATGTCGCTTATGTAGGCGAGCAGTGCAGCCCTGGTTGCAAATGAGTGCCAACCTTCGCAAAAGGACGACTTCTTTTTCTTCAGAAAGCGCACTGGTTTTTCATTCAGCGGAAAAGAAGCGAGAACTGGTTTCACAGCAGCCCAGGCTAGCAAAAGCCATGAGGGGCACCCGGTAGCAGTAAATAATAATAATAATAATAATAATTAGTTTTGGGGAAAACGAAATGGCGCAGTATCTGTCTCATATATCGTTGGACACCTGAACCGCGCCGTAAGGGAAGGGATAAAGGCGGGAGTGAAAGAAGAAAGGGGTGCCGTAGTGGAGGGCTCCGGAATAATTTCGACCACCTGGGGATCTTTAACGTGCACTGACATCGCACAGCACACGGGCGCCTTAGCGTTCTGCCTCCATCAAAACGCAGCCGCCGCGGTCGGGTTCGAACTAACAGTAGATCTCAAGCACAGATATCACGGGAAAAAAAAAAAGTACACCGACAACCACAATCGAGTGATGCAGGTTAGCGATTCTCTGTGCACGCAGACAGCGGAAGCCCACACTGCGACGGAAGTTCACTTTGTTTCACCGCGAATAGGCGAGGAGCAAAATGATGGAGCAGCCGCCTTCGGCTTAGAGTCGGAAGAGGCTTGGCGACGACCAAGAATTCGAGCCTCCTTCACACCACCCCGCAGTTCCGCTTGACGTAACCGCAGCGCCCACATTCCCGCCTCGGGGCGTCGCGTGCAGGTACTTCCTCAGCCACGCTCGAAAACGCCTCCGCCGTCTCTCTGCGGCTCTCGCCAGGGAGCGAGGACACTTGCGGACCATCCCGCTCACTTGGCCGAGAGAGAACTTGCACGTCAGGAACGCAGCGACAAGAAAACAAAGACAGGAGCTGAACGCGAGAGGCGTTCGTTTCGGATGACAAACTAAAATGAACTCGAGATGCAGCGGCTTTGACATAGCACGCGGCGCTGGATGACGTTTCGGGAGTGTGGAGGGGGGTACACATCAGCTGCCGAATGTCCACGTGCTCCATGCAGCATCGCGAGCGAACCAAGTCAAAAGCCGCAAAAAGGTAGCCGAGGCAGCGGCCGGGCGACAGGAGGGAGGCAGATGGGGCCAGCTGCCACTGCCGTGAAGGGTGAGGACCTATACCGCTCACGACTGGCCTACATCGTGCGGCGGCGGCTGTCTGACGTCGTCGGGCGGGCAGGTCTAATGCCCCCGCCGCTCTCCGCACCAGCAGCGGCAAGCCTGGCCTCCCTGCCTGCTTGCCGTGGGGATAAGGACTGGCGCGGTACTTGCTACACCCACACGCCGCCCCGCCAGTCTTTTGTTTAGCGGAGGCTCGGGTTTTCGCGCGCTTGGAATCCGGCGGGACCACGTTTCCGACGGCGAGCGACGACGACGCCCCCACGTCCGCAGTAAACCCCGCAACGCCGCCGACCCACTTTGGCCACGCGCTTTGTCGTTGCAGCAGCAGCTTTTGCTGGTTCGCTCACGCTGAAGGAATGCCGTGAGAAGAAAAACAAACCACTTTTCTTACGTGCGGCTCGGGGGGTTTGTTCTGGCTTGAGGGACGCTTTCATTTCGCTTTTCTTTCTTCCTTTCTCGGAGTATTGTTGCCCAGCTGCTAGGCCTTTCTCCTTGCGCTGTGACGAGCAAGGTGACGCAACAAAAGAGTCGCACCGTAACGCCGTCGTGCTACTGCGATTGCGAGCGCAATACCCGTTCATGCGCAATACCCGTTTACTGCTTTCGGAAGCTGTCCGCTGTCAGAATGAAAACGCTGCTGCGTTGGATCGGTGGTGCCAAAATCTGAATGAACAAGAATTTGTGTGAAACTTTGATTACCATATTGCAATTTGAGGCAGGTACTAACCAGTTTTTAAAGCCTGAAACAAATGTTTATCTTCCCGGGCTGCATTGCAATGGCTAAGAGGCCCACGCTTTCAGTCATGCCTTACTCTGACTACTTCCTCCTTATGACAACCTATGCAAACTTTTCACTGCCACCTGATGACCTCGTGCAACCAAGATCCTGCCGTATCTCGAGCTAATAGTCCTTTCCTTCGTACAAAAGAGGCCTTTAAGGCAAGTGCATGTTTACCGCCTAAATCGGCGCATTTTTTTCACTCGGATGTTGATGATTCAATTTCGGTACGCGTTAAGCGGCTGCATCGACGCACGTTTTTTGCTTTAATTTGCGTGTAACTCTGCTGATATATCCTAGGTATATCTTTAACGGCTGCATGGACGTATTTTTCTGCCCGCTGATTTTTGTGAATGGTTGGAGTTTTGTCCACGGAAATCTGTGCATGAATTTTAAAGCGCAGAATTCTGTGGGTGAGTTTTTCTCCACAGCGGGTGCACTCAAGGAGCGAGGGCTGAGTGCGTCGGGTCAATTGGTGCGCTAAGGAGGAAATGCTATCTATGGTCATATCGGTCCACGCGCGGCTTCATGGATGAAAGGAGGGGAGGGGTGGAGACGAAACAGTCGCAGCGCAAACGAGAATGTGGCATCTGCTGTCTTGTGGTCCTCAATAGGGACACTCAACAGCGGCTCTAAATAGGGACAGGTGGTGGGCACTTAGCAGAAGACGCCCACATCACACCGCTAAAAATATACCAATCACAAATCTCGCAAAGCACAACAGACAATACGTTGAAACTAGTTCCCTTACACTCAGCAAACTAAGCTTGCTGATCTCGTTCGAAGATATCTTTCTAGCGTAAGGGCTGGAGAAAGTGTCGTAGTTGATAATCACGGCTTTTGTGGCCTTTACCTAAGCAAAGCCAGTTGACGACAGTCGCTTTAGCGAAGCCTAATGTAGGACGAAAAATTTGGCGTGTATGAAAGAAGCAGAGTTCGGTCTCTCTTCAACGATAAAACTCGTATATATTTTGAAATGCATGAAGAACCGAATGTGCAGATTTCACAGTATGGTGGACATTAGCCGACTACTGCCGACAGGTGTTGTGCAGTGGGTCCTTCACGTGAACCAACGGGAGCCGGTCTTTCACCAGAAATGGTACAAAAACTCTCGGACTTATTTGAATCGAGAATTTAGCGCAGCATGTTCCAAAATAAAATGCAGTATATTGAAATGTTTGAAAAGTCCTCCCAAATACAGTTCACCTGCAAACGTTGACCCGCCGCGGTGGCTCGGTGGTTAGGGCGCTCGGCTACTGAGCAGGAGTTCCCGGGCTCGAACCCGGCTGCGGTGGCCGCGTTTTGATGGAGGCGAAACGCAAAGGCGCCCCTGTGCTGTGCGATGTCAGTGCACAATAAAGATTTCCAGGTGGTCGAAATTATTCCGGAGCCCTCCACTACGGCATTTCTTTCTGTTTTTTCTTACACTTACACCTTCCTTCCCTCGCGGCGCGGTTCAGCTGTCCACCGCGATGTGAAAGAGATACTGCGCCATTTACTTTTCTCAAAAACCAATGTTACAATTTTTATGTAGAAACGTTCAGTTTATGGTCGTATTTATTCTCAGCTCCCAATATGACGTGTAATGCATGGCTGCATTCTCCGTCTAATACTTGCTATCGATGACGCATGAATGCTTTAAGGGGTTGAGGTGTTGCGCTTGACTAACGCTGTTTGTATTCAACGATGATACTTGATGTGATTTCGCATAACGCCAAGACAGCGCCAGTTTCCTTCTGCAACTTGGCACACTCATCTCCTTCTCAATTCCATCAGTTTTTTCGCACAATCACGCACTAGTCGAGAGCTTTTTGTCGTAACCAATCACTCGCCACCCGTGCTTTTCGCAGAGGACACCGGTCCTGCTGCTGTGGGTCGTGGTGGCGCTGGCCGTCATCCTTCCCGCCGTCCGCGCGCAGCGAAGCCGTGGCCAGAGCCAGGCCCGGCGACCGAGCACCGAGGCGCCGTCGTACGACGACTACTACTACGACGAAGAAGGCGCCGATGAAGACGCCGCCGCCAAGAAGCCCGAGAAGTCTTCCTCGTCCCAGAGCTCATCCCGCGGTGGCAGCTCGAGCGGAAGCAGCGTGAGCTCGCGTGGCGGGAAGCCCGAGGCCCCGGCTGAAGAAGACTACGACGCCCCGCCACCGTCCTCAAAGTCGTCGTCGTCGTCAACGGCCAAGCCTTCGCCATCGTCTAAGCTGAAGCCCGGATCAAGCGCCGACTCCAAGCCTCCGCCTGCCGCCGCAGCGTCCGACGCCGGCAATGAGCCCGACGGTGAGGAACCGCCGAAGAAGACGGGCCCGATTTCGCCCTCGGCCCTGTTCCTCGCGCCGAGGAAGAACCGGCTGCACCGTCCCAACGTCCACTACGCAGCGAGGCCTCGGCCCACTCTGCCCAGCTTCATCAAGCACCCACCCCCGCTGGGTGCCATCTCGACCACGGTGACGCCAAAGCCGCGTTCGGCGGCGGTCGCCGTCACCGAGGAGCCCAAGGTGTCCAGGTCCACGGCCAAGCCCAAGGGTACATCGGCGTCGTCCAAACGAGGCTCCAGCTTCAGCGGTGGTGCCGGTGGAAGGAAACGTGACCGCAGCACGACCGAGTCGCCAGCTTCGACCGAAGGCGAACGGAGTAACAGGAGGTTCGGGGGAACCGGCAAGAAGAATACGTCCAGGCCCAGGTTCCGCGCGGGAGGAAACGCATAGGCTGTGAGAATCGGAGCATTGCTTGCGGAGCTGTCTGCTCTTTTTCTTTACCCGAAACCAGCCGGGAGAGGAAGACGACACATTTTAGGGATCACCACTATGGTCGCCCGAACGACGTTTCGTTTTCTTTTATTTTTGCATGGTTTAAGACTGTTTGTGTGTGCCCGGTACGTGGAAAGGTTATGGGTAGGGAATAAGTCCCAGCCTGTCTTCTGGAAGAATTGCTTGCGTGCGTCTTCTTGGCGACGAGGATACACGACAGCGAATAAAAGTGTTGCAGCCGTTTGCTCATCACGGCATCGGCTTTTGTAGATGCCGGGTACAGGTGTCGTGAAATGCCTTCATGAAATGCCTCATACAAAAACCGCATTGTGATTTATTTCTTGTATGCACGTGAGCATGCTGCCCGAAATGATTGTCACCTTAGCTCGCCGACAAAACATGTCCTGCACCTGCCTCAACTTCTCAGCCTGCGCGTTCGTCCTGCTTTTCGACTTTAGGAATGCCGTCATTTGACACCGAATAAAGATCGTGACAAACGAGCACTGCTTGTGGACTGAAACGTTTGAACTTCTTGTGTTTTTAGGTGACGTTCATTAAACTTCAAATACACTTCAAGCCCTGTTCCCAAGCCCTGCTACTCGGATAGTGACACGGAACGTGCTCTCAGGAGCGCATAATCGGTAGAAAGTAAAAAAAAAAAACAACTCGCAGCTGGTTGAAAGCGCCGCGAACGAACTAGCATTACTCCCAAAAAGCTAAGAACGTGCCAGCGAAGAAATGCTCGGAACGGCGCAGAACAGCAACAGGTGCGTGCGGAATTGACCAATGCCCTCGAATTATGTGCAAGGTAAGCCGTTTGTTCAATTCAATTCAATTTATTTGCCATCATGATACAAATAATGGCAGGGGCCCGGAGTGAAAGCTGTCGTTTGACAACTTGACAAGGCCACGGGCCTCGACTTTGGTAACAGTGCAGTAGCCTGGCACGTGAACATAAATGCAAAGTACATCACATGTACATCTCAACACATTCAAAAACAACAACACAAGCAAAACCTACAGAGAGAAGAAAGCTCTTTACAGTTTATAACAATTATCACGCCAAGGTAAGTTATCAGCACAAGGTAAGTTATTTTACATCATAACATAATTATCAATGTTTCAATATGAAAGAAACAGTTAAGGTGGTTTACGCACGGCAAGATCATCGCGGTTAATTTCTTAAAGGGGTACAGCCGCAAAAGTTCGAACGCATACAAACGATATGATTTGCTTCAAGGGTGCAAGGAGATGCTTTCCAGCAAGTTTCAGTCGCAGGCAATGGGTGGAACATGATTTAATATGTTTTTGAATGTTGTCTGAGGAGCTGCTCGGCTTTTCAACCCGTGTCGAGTGACCTCAAGGGGCACTTGCCTCATTAATTGTAACGTCACGAACCCAGTGGTTGCTCACAGGAACAGCCAGTGGTTGTGCCAGTGCCAGGAACAACCGTGACATCATGGCGTACTCCGGCGCCGGCGCTGAACGAGATCGAAGCTGCCACTACAAAAACTGTTGTAATTAATTATTCAGGCTTTGCACTGATGTCCTGAGCTCATTTGCATGATTACTAGGCCCATAGGCCTCTTTCAAGACGAACAAAACGGGCACCCCAAAACTTTGCGTTTGTACCCTTTGAGAGTTTTTGTGCGGGTCGTATTATTCTCTTAAGGTTCTCAAACGAGTGCTTCACTGCGCATTAAAGGAGAGACTGGGAGAGGGAAAGGAAGAAGCACTCTTTAGTCATTATTCGAGAGGTTAGCTTGGGGCGTTAAAGGAGGTCACAAATGTTTTCTGCGGCTTATGAACGATGCTTTAGATGCAGAAACAAATTATGTGTTTTGGCAAGTTTTCATTAAAAACGAGCTCGAATAATACAATGGAAGATATAACAAAACTGCACTCCAAAATTTTTGACGTTACCCTCGAGAGCTCTATAGACGTAAACAGAAGCTGTCAGTGTTCAGAACCAGTCTGATTTTGTAGCAAGGTCAGTGAAGAAGAAATCAAGTGGTTTAAGGTCCGATATCGCACGACAAGCACGTGTGATGTTCACAGCTTACACTTCGATATCAATGTCTGTACGCACCCTAAAATATGTAGGACGGATAATGATCATTATTGAAAATGATTTATTCCAACAACAAAGATCGAATAGAGGGGTAGTACTTGACGTTTGGTGTCTAAATATCGCTTACATTTTTCAGAAAGGTCAAGAATAACAAATGATACCAAGAACGGAATGCGCTTATACAAGGAGAAAATTTCTCGGAGAGGCCGTGCCCAACCCTCCCCCCCCCCCCCCTCCCCCGCCCTTCCCCCGCCCTGGGATCGAGCCATGGGATAAGGGGGCAGTATGCCGTCTTCCGTATGCATGGTTTCGGACAAATAGACTGAATGCCTACAGTTGCCTAAATGTTGGAAGAACAGCACAGCCTTAAGCGCAGATTTAAACTGCCGCGGGTGCCTAGATCTGCCTCACACGAACAAAGGAGAAGGATCACAACATTAAGAGTTTCATATACAGTTCACCTTCAAGAGACCCGTGGAACCCTCGCCGAACACCCAAATCATGTCTTGACACGAAACATCAGATATGCGCTTTCATTTCAAAATAAGCCGTCTGTAACTCCGCCGTTTGCTTTTGACATGAAGAGCGCCTCACAATATTTTTGCTATGAAGCTCAGCATAGGATTGCTGTCGGAGACGAGGCAGACGTACCGCGCAACTTGACCTTGAAAAAATATAACTACATAGTAATTGTAGCTGGAAATGTTATCAAACAGTATTTCAGGAACTTGACGGCATTATTTAGGGCGGAGGTTTAGGCTAGTTGTGCTTCATATTTAAACCAGCGCACAGAACAGGAACAGTGTATGTCCACTCTTGTTACTGTCCGTCTCCTCTGCACTGTTTAAACATTATGTAAGGATTACAACAGTTTATTGCAACCACTGGATCAGAAAGCCCTATGGTCTTTTCAAACGAGTTTGCTATATTTTAGTGTTTGCTTGACGGGGAAATATTTGTGCTGCCTAGTGTTTTCTCTCACTTCGACTAAGAGCGTTATGAAAGTCTACCAAAAGCTTCAGTATTTTTAAGTTTCTTCTGTTCATTTATTTACTTGGTATCTTAAGAACGACGACTTCATAATTTTTAGCATATTTGCTCGACTGCAGACCTTTAAAACTGACGTGTTCATATATAGCCTCCACGCTTTCGTATAGAAGACGATGGAACACCTTTCCTTGTGGCTAACAGACAACACTATGAGCAGGAGCCTGCTAAAGTTTCTGGATTAGAACAGCCTCCACGGCCTACTTTAGCTTATCGACAGCCTCTGTTTATACGAATTCGAAATATTCAAATTAAAAAAAAATTACCTACGGTTTAACTACTGCTGAACTTGGTTAGAAAGCGAAAGCTGTGGTGTATCGGGCAACTAGACGCGGCTTGGCATCTGTAACGCTGGGTGCGTTCCGCACACTGGGTAGGCAGCGCGTTCACCCTGCCACCCTGGCAGTTAAATTAATGGTTGATCGCGAGAGGCTGGTCACCCAATGAACGCTGCGGCCTATTGCTGCAGTGCCGCGTTTCTGCCACAACGTTGTCAGCGCTATGCATGCAGTCCACATCTCTCTCACCACGGCCACGTACCTCAAAGCGCGATTGAGGCGTCCACTTAACCAGGGAGCCAGTTATGCTCTTCCTTTCCTCAAAATCAGTATAGAACGTTGTCAACGCCAACGCCAATGAACGCCGACGGCCTAGAGCTTCAGTGGCGCGTTTCTGCCACAACGTTGTCAATGCCAACGCATGCAGCGCTCATCTGTCACTACCGCCATGTAGCTTAAAGCGCGTGAGGTTTCCACTTTCCCAGGGGGCCAGTTAAGCGCCTTTCCTTTGCTTCCGAAGCTCCCGCTCTTCATCGGTTTCGGCACGGCTTCACACGCCACGCGCTGAAGGTCATATCTGCGCGGTCGGCGCGAAACTCGCGGAGCATGCCGTCGTAAATAATACTTTCGCTTTAAAAGAGCGGTGGTGGCGTCATCAAAGGACCTGCGCATCTGGACCCCGGCGCACGAATCTGTCAGCGGTAACGAGGCGGCCCACAGTGCAGCTCGAGATCTCTACCTCCGTGCTGTACAGGATGGGTCGGCTCAGGCCGAACATGATAGAGAAGGGCGATTAATCTCGTATCAAGAGATTACAGAACACTACAAGCAATGCCGGAGGTGTTTTCCCCCACCAAACACGGCGTTAAATAGGAGTCAGGCGACGGCGTGGAGACGCCTGCAGACTGGAGTATACCCAAACCCAGTACTAAACAAACATATCCGATCGGACTGCGAGGACGATAAATGTAAAAAGTGTGGGGCGAGAGGAACCCTCGACCATATAATTTGGGAGTGCGCTTACTCCCCAGGCAGGGCGCAAAACATTAGCAGTAGGGAAGCCTGGGAAACCTTGTTGCGGAGCTCGGACCCTGAGCTCCAAATCACCGCCGTCCAACTGGCAGAAGAGGCCGCCGGCGAAACCAACCCGGCCAGCATCGAATGCGACCATCCCGTGCGGCTGGGCCGCTCCTAAGTCCTCTCCCCTGTAAAGGGGGGTGAGACAGAGCGGCCCAGGCGGTGTGGTCTTTCTCTGTTGGACAATAAAAGTTTTCAACAACAACAACACAGCAGCACCTTGCAACGCTCGCCACGCCGCCTTTCGCGTTGTGGCACTTTCTCCTGCAGACAACAGATAGCGCTAGCACCACTGCCCAACGGCGAAAACTTGGTGGTAGCACCTTTTGGTTTCTCTATCAGGGCGCAGACTATTACGGGTTTGTATAATGCGCAGCTGAACCAGCCTAACAATTCCATATCCAGCCTTAGTGAGCACGGCACTACGTTAATGAATGATCGAGAAATGTTTCGTTCCCGATTTTACGCTTGGAATTTTGTGGTTGCGTCGCCTGGCGACGGGACAGCGGAGCTGCAGACAAGAAAGTGAGAAAGGACGAAAAGAGATGGCGCCACAATACAACGTTCTCACGATTTGCCTTATTTAGGGGTTCGCAAACTTTGCGGGCACCCGGTTAGTAGCACGAATATGCATGGTACACGAAGTGGCTTTCTGTATTGAGAAACGATTTCTGTATCGAGAAGAAAACTAGGCGCATTCATTATTCCTTTAATCATGCATACGCCGTGTTTTTACTAAACCTACTTGTTTTCTTTTGCAAAAGAAGCAGCTGCCAAAAGCTACTCAAAGGCGACATTCTAAACTTGGCATCTTCATAAAAAAAAAAAAAAAGGACGCTACGCGTTTATTACAACATGCATTTTCTGGACTTCGTCCAAAAAACGAGGCGATAAGGCTCCTGCCCGCGCAGTTTCTTCCTAGAGATCCTTGCGTCAAGCTATTGTTCGACGTCTTTGTGTCGTAAATTAGCAGCTTTGCGGTCTTTTTATCTCCGCTCGATAACATTTCGTCCCAGCGAAAGCCGATTGTCGATATGACATTATCCTGGTCGCTGCAGGTGTTCCCAGAAGAAGCGACGCTTATGATTTCGCTGTCTTCATATCTCTGCTCGATAACATTTCATCCGAGCGAAAGTAGTTTCCCCGATGTGACATTGTCGTGGTTGCCGCAATGTTCCCAGCAGAATCGAAGCTTTGTATTTCTCTATCAATGCGCGTTTGCACATGGCTGGGTGTGAGAGCGCGCGACAGCGCCTCGTGCTGAAAGGAGGGTTCGGGATAAGGCTCCCCCTCTCACTAGCACGCTCTGCCGCGAACGACACGAACACGGCGGTGCTGGAAAGGGAGGCCAGTGCCGTGTGCACTGGCTCGACTGGCTCCCGAACGCCGCGTTGTGCTTTTGTGCCTTCCGCCCACTAAACAAGGAGAGGCGGCGGCGAGCGGGAAATATTTCGAAGCTGTCAAACAACTTGAGACGCAAGGCCGTCACTACCACCGTACTTCCGTACCGTTTTGGAAGCTGATATCGGCTTTTCTTTGTTGTGAGTGGGGCGACAGCAACCAGCTTTCGCAATGAGTTTTCTAAGGCACTTCGATCCAGCGAAGATTCCACGGACTAGGGTAAGTGGCGTTGTTTACCATACATGTCCTGCGTGGCGCTGCATGACACAGGCCGGCTGGCGCGACCTTGCCCGTAGGATAGTGTTAAGCGATCCCGGGATGGTTGTTGCGGTGAACACGCTCATTCAGTTCCCACAGACTTTGTAAACTCGCCGGTACGTGTGTGGCATTGCCATGGGCACTGCGATAAGTGGGCGGCGCGTGGGCAACATTGGGCTGTCGGTTGCCAGGTTGCCAGTAGGGTGTGACTTTGCGCGAGAATTCCACGGAGAGGGAGGGGGAGTTTTTGTCGCGACACGTGACTTGGTAGCCTGCGCGCCGGATTTGAACGGCGCTGGGAAGTCCGCGACCCAAATTCTGGCGGTGGAGTGGGCTGACAAAGTCGTCGAGGGCTATGCACTGCCGACCACTTAACGCGTTAGTAATAGTTGCGTTAATTATTTCCCGTGATACCAATGCGCATCCTCAAGTTTGTGCTCGTTCAAAATCAGCTGCCTGTTTGTGTTACGTAACCCCAGCAGGAACATCCGCATTGCTTCTACATTTTTTTTTCTTTTGGCGCGTACGTCGAACGGATCCGATCGCTCCGTTTTTTAAGTTTTGGTTAAAGGGGAGCGGAGGTGCCGAGCAGGGAGGAGTATAAAGCAGTAGTAGCACGCCGGGAAAAGTATCTGTGCTGCCACTGTAACAGTCATCGCGCTCCGAGAGCAGTATACCACGTGACGATGCTTGCTTCCCCACTATTTTCTGCATTAATTAGAGGAGAAAGTTGGGCGAGTTGGCTAATATGCACGGTGGGAAAAGCGGTTGAGGGCGATGACAGGACGAAGAACCACGCTCGTCCCTTGTGGTTTCTTGGTCTTGTCATAATCTTCTCGCGCTCTTTCCACCATCTATTCTCTGCATGTGTGATAGGAGTTTCAAATTCCTTCGAACCGAATGTCACTCGACATGTCTGCTGAAATTGAGCTGCTTCTCGAAGTTTTTGAATGGAATTCGGTTCAGATGGCATTCGAGACAACGGAGCACCGCGGAGACATTCAAGAATGCCGCGCCGTGCGACTGCTTACGCTCTGTGGCTGTTTATTTATATATTTGCCGCTCGCTTTTTTCAGTTGCTTGTTTGGCAAATAGCTAGTGTAGTCGCTGAATGTGTGCTTCAAGATAAGAGTA